>VSDK01005948.1:319001-330175 GCA_009767595.1 Symbiodinium kawagutii
GCTCTTCCGTTCTCCCCGGAGGACAACAAGGCCGCTGCGAAGCAGTCCACTGAGGTCCAGAAGGCTCTGAAGGACGCCTTGCCGAAGAAGGAACCGAAAGCTAAGGCAGGCGCCAAGGCTAAGGCCTCAGGCGAGACGCCGGAGGAACCGGGACCAAAGCGTCGCCGTGTGAATGGAAAGAGTACGGAACCTGAGAAGAGCACCAGAACCGGAGCTGAAGTTTGGGGCATCCGAAGCAAGTGTTCCTCAACACTTGCGGTCCGTGCGGCCGTGACATTCCACCAGTTGAATGTCTTGAAACATCCTACGACCAGAGAACGAGGGAAAAAAGATGCTTCAAGCTGAGATGTCGAAGTGTCGAGCAAACACTAACCCACTAAAAACACATTTAACAAGACAGTGTAACAGTGTAGAGACATGTCATCGTCTGTGTCGCCGCAGCCATTTCTCAGTCACGCCACATGAAACCATGTCACCGGAGCCAACAGCAGCCAGCATCCGCACAGTGTGGTGCCTTCGCTTTGGTAATGTGGACGTCGGAGTTTTCCCGGATATCAGAGAATGTCTACAGATAGCAGCTGCGCGCTGCGTTGGACCTATCGTCATTTCTGACACGGAGGAAGAGGTAACCCAGGCTGAGCGCCGGGTGGAACGCAAAGAAGAACAACCTCGATGTGAATCGGAATCCGTTCGGTAGAATGAGACATCAACCTGACATGGGAATGAAAAAACAAAAGCAGGTTCTTCGAAACTGCGTTGGAAGAAAGTATACAGCTAACATGAATCATTCTTTGTCATTCCGCAGCATGGCTCACAGCTCTAAACGTAGACGGTTAGATCCCGCCGCCTCTTTGCAAAAAACCAATTCCAAGCTTTACGTCAGCTTCCAAACTTGAAGCTCCAAGACTGCTGAGACATTGTTGCGTTGCTCAACTCAGATGAGAAACAGACTGGCGCATACGTAGGCAAGAATCGAAGAGTGGCGTATCCCAACGCCTGCGTGGCTCTGGGTACGCCGTTGCTCATCGATTCGCGCAAATTCCCTTGTTTGTCAGTCGCCAAAGTTGTGCAGCACAAAGTGAACTCGTGTCACTTCTTCAAAGCTTGCCTTCAAGAGGCCCTCCGGTCCAGCCCGGATGGATTGGACATTGTTGTGTTTTGGGATGAGTCAGTCCCAGGCAACGTCCTAGCGCCAGATCTACGAAGAAAATCAGGTTTGACATATTTTTCCTTCCTGCAATTGCCTGTCTTGTGGCGGAACACGTGCTGGATGACACTGGCCGTGGCACGCTCTCAGGACTTACAGTCTTTGCCAGAAGGATATACGCGTTACGTGACAGCTGTATTGCAAAACATGGTCACTGAAACCAAAGACGGATTCATGGTGGAAATCGATGAACGTCCCACTCTAGTCCGTCTCAGACGTTTGCTTTTCTTGGCGGACGCAGATGGCATACGTCTCGGGCTAGGCAACAAAGGCGCAGCTGGTTTGAAGCCTTGCTTTCGCTGTGCCAACGTGGTCTCAGGAAATCACACAGACCTGAACCGCCATCACCATATCAGCAGCTCCAAAGTCGAGTGCTGGTCGCAGCATTCCGTCGAAGATGTGCGCAGCATTCACGCACATTTGGCAAACCTACGCGTCAAAGCTCGCAGAGAAGAAGCTGAAAAATTACTTGGATGGAAGCTGTCTGCAATGAAATTCAATTGCTTTCTGACGCCAGCTCTAGCCTCGCACATTGATATTTTGGATGTTCTGTATGACCCCATGCATTGCTTTGCAAGCAACGGCATCTGCTGCCAAGAGATTGGTCTATGGTTTGCCGCAGTCAAACAAAAATCTGGGAAACGGATTGACCTCAACAAATTTCGAGACTATGCAACCGGTTGTTGGACGACAACCAAAGGCAGCAACGTTGACATCGCAAATCTACTTGCGAACAAAAATTGGCATGAAGGCAAAGACTTCAGGGGCGACGCCTCTGCTACACTTTCAATCTTACCGTTGCGCGTGGCATTCTCAGAGGAAATTGTTTTTCCTCTGTATCCAAATCTACTCCCTGAGATTGGTTCTTTGAGACGCCTGAATGCTGTTGTTCTCTTATGGCAAAGAATCAAACGCAACTTCTCTGCGGACCACGTTGAACTTCTGCGTGAAGCTCAACGAAAACACGCAGAAGCATTTGTTGCGGCTTATGGCAAGGAAGAAGCCAGGCCCAAACTACACTTCTCCTTGCATTTCCCACAGCAGTTCACTCGACATCACAGAGCCATTGACGCCTTTCCCTGTGAACGCAAGAATAGCATCTTCAAGACTCAAGTGGCCTTGAAACGTGCTCGGTTGACAGGTTTCGACACATCGTGTCTACTGGAAATGCATCAGCAAGACCTCAAGATGGCCGAGACAGACTTGGCCTTGCACCCTCACTTGCGAGGTGAGATTGCAGCAACTGATATCTTGGCCCGGGTCTTTCCTCATTCGAATGTCCAATTGGCTCATGGCATCCAGCAAAACGGCCTTGCTTTCCAAGCAGGACAATTCAAAGTACTGGCCGATGACCTGGCCATCCAAATTCTGGGCGCCTGTCAAATCGACCATGAGTTCTTTATAGTTGCGCAACGTTTCACGCTTCTCAAGCTGTTCACTGCTGGCTTCGCCGGGTGGAAGAGTTTCAAAGAAATCTCTTCTCTGCTGCTAGCGCCTCTGAACATAGTGCAATTGGCAGACGTAGCGGTTTTCCAACGAAAATTGTACAAAGAAACTGAGGTACACGTGAGCTTACTCATGGGATAGAAAATGAATGCGGAAGATCCACTGCTTGACACAAACATGATCCAAAATGTTCAAAAAAGGACAAAACATAAAATCTTGAAAAAAAGCATACAACAAGTTACGAAAAGTTATAACCATAGTTATAAACAGTTATGTATAACTTTTCATAACCCTAGTTATAACTTCATAACTAGCCGGAGGCTCCTAAGAATGGATGTCTGTCTTGACTGCCGTAACACTCGTGGTACGAGCGGCCAAGGTCTCCTGCAGCGCCTTTGTTTGAGCTTCCAACGCTGCAGCCAAGTCCTTCTCCTGACTTGCTGCTTCTGAGCCCCTCTTCATGGCTTCCAGCTCCATCTCAAGAGCCGCAAGTCTGGCACGCAACGGCGAGTCACCACCTCCGCCAGTCGCTACCTTTTCCAACCCGGCTCGACCAACTTCTCCTAAGGAGACGGGCCTCCGCGGTGGCGACGGCGAGGACTCAACCACTGCCGGCTCCTGAGAAGGTGTACTGAACAACTTGTCCTTCTGCAAGCTCGCTTTGCCTCCCAATGCCATGATCAGGTCTCCAATGGCTCCAACGCGCAGGTTCCTGTCTTCTTCTGACGCGTTCACATCCAAAGCCGTAGCAGTGAACCGATCTCTCAGGTCACGGACCAACCGCTTCACATCCCAAACTCCGGTGGCATCGTAGCACTCTTGCACGATCTCAGCCTTCAATGCAATCTTGTCAACTTCTGCCGATGTCACCTCATGACCCAGGGACTTCAACGCCATCACCAAACGGGCTAAGTAGTCTCCTAGATCCTCTCGGTCAGGCCTGAACAACTCCCTCAAGACCTTCAGCAGGTCCTCAGCACCTGCCGCCACTGTCCCGGCGGAAGACGGGCGAGGACTGGCGCCTCCAGCACCGCCTGCTGGACCAGCAACGGGACCTCGAACGGCCAAAGCTGAAGGCGCACTTCTTCCTCCTCTTCCTCTTCTTCGTCGTCTGACTCTACACCGTAGAGCTCAGCCATGGTCGCTTTCCACAGCGCGACCTCATCAGCCGTACGAACTCCTCTTCCATCCTTCTTTTTGACTGGTCTCTTGCCTTCGGATTTCCTCCAAGCCTGCCACTTCGGAAAGCTCATCCGATCCGGCACCGGCACACGCCCATCGGCAATGCGTTCCGATAGCGTGACCCCTCCGGTTCTCCAGCAACTTCCTTGCTCATCTTGGCGCGGCGGTCCAAAGACCCGCACGCTGCCAACCGCACTCCAGGCTACTCTTCCTGATTGGTGACCGCGCCTCCTCAAGGCCGCGGGTCTTGCAACCACACCCAAACGCAGCAGCCCAACTGTTTCCCTGCTCGGAGTTCAGAGCAGCGATGCAAGTGCGGTGAGACAAAGCACAGGAAGCTACTGTCGCTACTTCCGTGCGCAACAGCTCTCACTTGAGCCAAAAATTGCAAAGTGAAACAAACTAAAAATACAAGTATGGCTGGACGGACAAGTGCATTCACAATAGATATATATATATATATATACAAATATGTATATGTAAATATGAGTGTGTGTGTGTGTGTATATCTATATATATATATGTTCAGCAATGATAGGGTATCCCAACTACCCGTCGATTCTCATTTTCATTTATGAAATAGGATACGTGTTTCTGTTTCGAAAACAACAAACAAGAATCTTGCGCGTACTGTCGCTGAATTTCTGAAGGCCGATTGGTTCCCCAATCTGGTCTTCTACGTATCTACGACCGCACCTCTTCAAGCAAACGCGCTGAGAGGCTAGCTTGCAAAGCATTGCAAACCCAGACACGCTCACTTCCAGGTAGCGGCAAAGCCATTTGCCTCATGAACAACGTCCTGGCGACGCGCTGAACTTTGGCAAGGTGGCAAAGTTTCTCATGTGTCACGGGACGTGCATTCTTCAAACGCCTTGATGTATCCCTCACTGCCTCTAGCTAAGGCATGCTGGAGTATAACACTTTGCTTGCCGCGTAATGAAGGCATTTGTCATTTCCCCGCCATCGCCAAACACAGTAAACTTACTAACCACGGACTGGATTTTTCAAAATGGAATCGGATGACCAGGGATCTCGGAAACATTGCTATGTATATTTGTATGAACTTGTATGTGTGTGTGTATATATATAAATATACAAAATATATATATATATATATACATACATGTATGCATATATAGATATATATGTAAATATATATTAAATATTGCACCATTTATATAGATATATATATATATATATACATATATATATATATACATATATCGAGACATTGCTGCTTCATGCATGGTCATTCCTTCCCACTCGGCGTCAAGTAATATCAAAAAGACACAGTTCTCAGGTTGGTGTGTTTCCGCGACATAGTGAAGATGTCGCTGCAAGAAGATTCTCACAGCTGCGTTATCATTGATCCTTAGCAAAGGCTGCTGTTGTCTTTCGCTGCTGGATAGATGTCGCTACAACCGCTTCTTACCATCTCCAGCCTTGTTGTTGGGTCGTGGTTCATTCCCTTCCCTTGGCGCACCCAGCACTGTGCGGCCCTACGCGGCGCTCCTGATTCTTTGGACTTGTTGCGCCTTGTCGGCAGCACTGGCAGCACTGGAAGCTGCCAAAAGACCTTCTTCGAAATCTCGATAGTCAGCCCAAATCTCAGGACCATAACCTGCGGATAGCAACTGTATCACCACAAGTCACCTGAAATACATCGGATACATCATAGCATTTGTGATCATTTGTGATCAGTTATGACATTACATTAGTTTAGATTGCAGATAATTGCAGCAAATCACCTTACCTTAGATGACACTCCTGCATACATAAGCATACATACGTATGTACCTGCATTCCTTACATATGCACAGACTCTACAGACAAACGGATAAACAAACACAGACACTCACAAACGAGCGTGGGATGATGTTACCATTACGTTACTTGATATTACATGACAATACCCGCACTACAAAACAAACAAGTAGACAACATATCTATGTCTGATGGTTAGTTGCGATCGATATCCGCCAGTCATGTCCGTTCATTTGGGGTTCCCCTCCAACCAGTGGATGAGCCGAACATTTTATGGCCATGTGAAACTGCCTCAATACGACCGCGAGAACTGCAAGCTTGGTGCAAAATATGCAGCAAATGTCAAGCGTTTTTGCGCCGAACCAAAGCAATGTCCTTCCAACCTGCTCTAAAGCCCAGTCTTGCAATAAACCATGCGTCAGGGACCATGCTTCCTCAGCGTGCATCTGAGTTTTCTGGAGCTTCACAGCATATATCAACACATAACTTTTGGGCGCGGTGTGGGTCAGGTCGTGCTCTCGCTAACAACCAAAATCAAGAATGGGCTTTGTTCTCGTGGCCCAAGGCGAGTAACAACACTTCAGTTGCTTATTGTACTTCCGCACTCCTGATGAAGAACCCTGTGGACAAACCACGGTTTGTTGAGACATCCACCGACCAGAGTAGACATTAAGAATCGTGAATCGTCCATACAAGACTTGCTCCAAGCCGCCTTGGCGCGTGTAGCTACTCAGAATTTGGCGAACATGTTCCAACTTGTTGGCCTGTTGAGCCCTCTTGACCCTACCATCCACCCAACCATAAGGGTCAAAACACAACGGCCCCTACCCGGAAAAGGTACGAGAGATACCCACCCCTACCCAGCAAACCCGGCGCCTGGATGGAGGCCCAAGACCTTGACAGCTTCTTCGTACACGCCACGAATCCGCGACGACACGGCGGATTCGTCGGCCGCCGTAGCCTTGTCCCGGTAGAAGCGGCAGCGCGCCAGCCAAACTGCAGCACTAGGGCAAGCCACCTGTGACTGACAACCGTGACCAACGCCACTGTAATGCCACTACGAGTCATCGAACCAAGTCAACCCGATCAAACCCAGATCAAATGAAGTCATCCAACCTCAATAAGTCAATCCGAAATCATCTAAATCGAAGCAAAAACGATATGAAACCAAACGTGCCGAAACCAAGCAAACCACCAAGCAAACCACCAAGCAAACCACCAAGCAAACCACCAAGCAAACCACCAAGAATCACCAAGTTTCACCAAGCGCAAGCGTTGAGGCAAGTAGCACAGGCACGCTGGTACAGCTGGTCCAGTTGATCAAAATCCTCAGGCGACGCCAGTCGCGCTTCATCCTGCGCGGCTCATCGTGGGGTCGTCCCCACGACCACCCCAGGTCCCCAGGTTGGATCATCCCAAGCAAGCGCTACGGTAAACCGACAGCATAGCAACAAAAAACTAATCAGAACAACGAAGAGATGCACGTACACCTATGTATTAACCATGATCTAATGATATATTGATATTGACATTGGAAAAACAATCAAAAAGGCGCAAACTAGTTGAAACAATCTTGGCAACTGTACGAGAAAACACATATAAGCTCTATTAATTGCGAAAGTAACACCACTGAAACTCTAACAGGGCAGATCTATTATATGGTTTAACTTTTTTGAAATCTAGCGCCTACAGCAACATGCAGCATTTCAATTTCAGGAGTTTCTGTCGCAATACAAAAAACCGAAAATTTGGCACCGAGACATGCTCAGTGAATTGACTATTTATGTACGCATATGTCAATACATGCGTATATATATATATATATTTGATATAAATATATGTAGACGTATCACAGATCTTACGCAAATTCAACAGGTGTATATATATATATAAATATTTACATATATATAAGTAGATGGTTTCATGTTCTTAAGGGTCTTGGTTTATGTTCTTCGGTTTTGGGGCGTTAGCGCGTATGGTTTTAAGGTTTAAGAGTTTTGTTTTTAGGTTTCTGTTTTTCGGGTTGATGGGTGTCTGGTTAAAAGTATGGTTATATTATGTTTTTAGGCTTCAAGCTTTGAGAGTGGTACCCTGCGAGGCCCCCATTTTTACAGTGTTGTTTGTTTTTTTGATCAACTTACAGGATTGCATTGTTGCATCCGCAAATGGGTCATCAGGAACACTCACACACCCATACAAGCCAGAACCAAAGGAAAGCTTTACACAGGAAGGAAGAAACCATGACATCAAGGCGATGATGATGTTGATCACGCTGATGATGATGTTGGTGATGATGATGATGATGCCGACGATGACGATGATGGTTTGCCTGTAAACTATTCTGCGTCTGCCCAATGTTCCAATCGTATCCCAATCCCGGTCTACCCCAATGGGCGGGAGGGCGGGAAAACTGCATGGGGGCTACGGTGTTGACATGCCATTCCCTCACAAGTGTAAGGGCGGCTCATGAACACTGCATTTTCCAGTAGCCCCACGACGCTTCAATCAGATTGAAAATCTTTGACAATGGGGAGGGCGGGAAAACTGCACAGAAGCAACCGAACTGACACGCTAGTCTTTCACTGGCATAACAAGCGGCGCATAAACAAATATTGGCCCATTCGTCCAGAAACACGCCAACAAGCATTAGAACAGATAATCTTTGATGGGGAATTGAACCGCCCATGTTCACAGCCCAAACACGCAGCAACAAGCCTGCGCAGCCCGCCACCATAAAGAATGCGCACCTGCAGGGCAAAGAGATTGCGCTTGAATCTTTCGACACATGTGCGGGGCTACGCAGCTCGTGACACGTCCTGGAAGCGCACCACCCCGTGTCTTTTTCCAGATCTTCCAAGGTCCAAAGCAAGCTCTGCATCAAAGTCTTGGCCAATTTGTGAGCCCGTGAAGCAAACAATTGCGCGCATCTGTCACACTCAACATTTCTATAGCGACATGCTTCTCGCAATCATTTCAATCACCATGCACGATCATTCCTTTGGTTCTGCAACCATCATCAGCCTACTTCTTAGCTGGCTTTTTCAGATGGTGTTTGCGGACAGGCTCGCGCCCATAGCTGCTGGAAGCAGGACGTTTCCAGACTGCGGCCTTCTTCATGGCCTGCTTATGAGCAGACCATCGATTCAGATGTTCCGTGTCCTTTTTGTACATCATGGCATTTTGCCTGCGAGAGTAGCTGATTACAGAAAACCGCTGCACATCCGGGCTCATTGTATTGAAAGTTGCCGAATGCCCGCGGAAACACGCAAAATTCTGCTCGGAAACAGACGTGTTCACATTCTTGACCCTTTTGGTCAGATGTTCATGAACGAAAGCGCAATGCCCCCGCGCATGGAACTTGTCCACGCACCAGAAACGAATTTTGGACAACGCTTTCCGCGCACTGGCTTTCTTGAGCACGCTGCAGGCACGGTCGCATAATGCGCAGTTTCACCTCGGCGGTAGTTTCCGGCAATCAATGGAGGAATGAATCGAATGAATTTTGTTTTTAGATCTGGACCTGGCCAAATGATGAATTAATGGTTGATGCAATAATTTGATTATATGGTGGCTAGGAATGCTGATTTTAAAGTAAAAAGCCTCTTTTTCTTCCAAGAGTCGGAGAAAAGAACAAAGTTTTTCGCCATGGCGGCAGTGGAAGAAACTCCGCAGATGAGGTTTCCAAACAGCTGCAGGGAGCCAAATGCCACTACCAAAGCTGTGAAACCATCTCAACTCCAAATTTCAGCTTCGACAAGACAAAGACAGACACAAGGCGCAATTCACACAAATCAACTCCAATTGAAAAATCAAAACCTACAAAGCTGCGCTAGCCTCTCCCATGCGCAACTTCACGTCCGGCATTTTGGGTGGCAAGATGATTCTATGAACTTTGGACCGCTCCGTAGAGCACATTGGACCCCAATCTTCCGCGCAACCTGCTGGCGAGGCCACCGGTCTTATATTCATATACATATACATAGATCGACATATACATTTACATGTACAATTACATGTACATATACATTTACAAATATATATATACATATATACGCATAAACATTTACGAATACATATACATAGACGAAGACATTGACATATACATTTGCATATACAGATAGATACATAGATAGATAGATAGATAGATAGATAGATAGATAGATAGGTAGGTAGATAAATAGATAGATAGATAGATAGATAGAGAAATAAATAGATAGATAGAAAGATAGAAAGATAGAAAGATAGAAAGATAGAAAGATAGAAAGCTAGAAAGATAGAAGGATAGAAAGCTAGAAAGATAGAAAGATAGAAAGATAGAAAGATAGAAAGATAGATAGATAGATAGATCGCCGCCAGCCAGCGGGAAGGGCCCATCCCTTGTAGAAGTATGCCCCTTGAACCTCTGGGGGGGAGCAAAAAAAATATAAACATAAATATTGCCTTATTTTTCTTTTTTTTGTTCCCCCCCACCCCGGAGGTCCAAAGGACAGACCTTCCCGACCGGTGGACCCCGGGGTGGTAGTCCCTAGAAAGGAAATTTCCTGCCAGCTGATATACCGTAATTGCTTGTGGTTTGAAGTTTTTGGAGGGAACTGTGTTTTGGAACCTATGTTCACAAATTTCTTTTTGGGGCATTGCAATATAAAGGGTCATGACAAGCTAGGACATCATGTAGATACACATTTCATGACATAATTCATGTTCATATTTCACTGTATTTTCAAAAAGGTGGAAATTTGGGGGCATTGCAATCTATATGGTCATGACAAGCTAGGACATCATGTTGATACACATTTCATGACATAATTCATGTTCACATTTCACTGTAATTTTCAAAAACGTAGAAATTTGGGGGCCTGGTGGGGTACCTTTCTGCAAGCTTTGGGGTTTCAGGGTTGGATGCTTTTCGATTTTAAGGTTTTAGGCTTTATGTTCAAGGGTTGCGATGTATAATTATGCTTTATGTTTTACGGTTTCAGGGTTTTAGGGCGTGTGGTTTTACGGTTTTATTTCAGGGTTTTTTAAATTCCTGGTTTTAGAGTGCATGGTTTCATGGTGTATGGTTTTGGGCCTACGGGGAAACCTACCTTCGTTTCTAAGAGGCATCCGAATAAAAGCTACCTCTGGCGACTGACTGTAATTCTTTTCAGAAGCACTTCTCCCACCAGCACAGTTGCGACACCAGTCACCAACCAACCAGCAGAATGGTGCACTCGAACAGGGCTTTGCTGGGGTGAACCGGTTGACCCTCCAGGAACCATGGTCCAACCAAGCAATTCTACGTCTGATGATTGACTTCATGGCTGGCTTTATTCGTGGGACCTCCATGGACTTCCAGTTGTGGGATATCATTCGCTGTTTAGAGTACATCACGATGATGATTCATCATCTCAAGAAACCAATGGTATGATGATGTATGAATCCCATATAGCAGAATTAACAAGAACGGCGACGGCAACAGCCGCGACGAGGAGGAGGAGGAGGACCACGACGGCCACCACAACAACAACAACAACAACAACAACAACAACACCAGCAGCAGCAGCAGCAGCAGCAGCAGGAGCAGCCGCCACAC
>VSDK01005948.1:330185-377689 GCA_009767595.1 Symbiodinium kawagutii
AGCAGCAGCAGCAGCAGCAGCAGCAGCCGCCATGGTCCAGTTCCGACGTGATGAGGCAATTGAATCAAAGTCCTCCAACCACTCTAGCCAGAAGGATTCAGACAAGGCTACCTTAGTTGCGCTTCACTCCATGGACTACCACTCAAGATCAACCATTTGAAATCTCTTTTTCACACAAGTCCAGACAAACCCATCACAAAACAGCCATCACCAAACAGCCATTGTTGCATTTGCAGCGAGCAATTTCAATGCAACCCCTGAAATCCTATACTATACATGATCATAACTTTTCGGTGCAAAAAACGCATCAGAAGGAACAAACACAGGTATACAAACAAACTGACAAACAGATACGTGCATGGATGGTTTGAGAGATGGATAGTTGCCCAGGTCATTGTCGTTGCGTTTGTCGCAGAGGTACGCCGCAATAAGCCACTGGAGGTATACACTTGAGATACACTAAGAGACAGGTAGATAGGGAGAATCATGGGTACTGTAGATCATGGTAGATCAGCCACAACAAGGAAGATAAACAGGTTGATAAATAGAGGGAAAGATGGTAGAAGACTAGACAGAGTGGTAGCTAGAGAGGTAGATAGACGGATGGCAGATTGTAGACAGATAAATACTTCGACAGAAACTCAGAAAGATGCCCATACTTTCAAGATAGAAAGGTAGATCGGTAGACGACTGGCTAAATGTTTAGCAACGACCAGAACCGGCTGAAATCTCCATCACTGACATCTCCAATCTCCAAGTAACGAGTGATGCAGCTTCCTCTCGTGCAGTGCGCAATTTCTCTAATGCAGCACTCTCCCGGTAACCACTTACCAGTGCACTGTGGAGCTCTTGGTCATAAGGATTCTTCTGCAAGCCCTGAGTGAAAGATTGTTGTGAGTGCGGGAAGATAAAGGTTTCTCGAGCCATTGGGACCCCCAAAACTACGGCTTGTGTACTATTGGAAATGGTTAATAAACTGGATGAGAACTGGGGGGCCCCCTATTTTGAGAGACACTGAGTTCGTGTCTGTCGAGTCATTGGAGCAACAAGTCTCAAGCACTTGCAACGTACACAAATCTATGCTGCTTACGAGTTCTTTCCACCGAGACTTGTAAGGCCTTGTGGTTGTTCCAACTGAAACGACTTCAAAAGAAGTACATTCCTCACACCAGTCAGAATCACTTCATCACCTGCAATGACCTTCTAGAATCTTCTAGATACAAAAAACATATCTAGATATGTATATCAATGCAACACATATAAAGTATCAAGTAACAAAGCTATTCAATTGTATTTACTTGTTGCAATTCACAACCCAGATTTTCAGCATAGCACTGTGCTGCGTAACTGCTAGATTGCTGCCATTGGTATCGGGATCCTGCAACCCCAACGGTAGTTGGTGATAATCCAATGGATTACTATCACAACTGATCCGATAATGTGACAATCCAACGACTAAAATGTTGTAGTGTCCATACCATATATAAGCAGGAAACTCCAGCTACTTGTGATCCAACTGCAATGGCCTGTAAGCTTCATCAACAATGAAGGAAATGTGCCTGGGATCAGCGAACTATATGTTGGAACAATCGTTTACAAAATATTTAACCTCTTCATAAAAAGTAAGTAAAGGTTATACTTCATCAAAAATCCAAATTGGTCTAACATTGAAATTAGAAGAGGTTAAATGGATTTAGATCCTCTTCCTAAATCCATTTCTAACCTCTTCATTGGTTTGTCAAACCATCACAGAAGCACGTCGAAGGTCACCCCTGAGGAAGGTTCACCAACGAATTGCTAAACCAACGACTGGAACTACTCCGTTTATACCTTGCATGCGTAGATGATGCTTGTTGCATCTTGTTGCTGGCATCACAACTTGTGATTCGGAAGTCAACTGTTCTCTGATGTGTGAAGTGCTTGTGAGTACGAGAGGAAAATCACCATGGAAAAAAATGAGTGCTTCAGCATGATAGATTCCAAAAGCAACATGAATGATTTCGCCTGATCAACTGAACGCGTGGGTCGAAGGGCTATTTATGGATACTTGTGGTTGGCATCATGTTTTTTATCATGTGGTTTATCATGTGTTATCATGTTTTAGCATGTGTTAAGGTATCCTAAACATTCATGGCTGGTGTCCTACACATCGTCCACAGCTTGACCCAGCAGCAGGCACCTCAATCACCTGAGAGACGAAGCTCTTCTGAGGCATTTCGCTGTCACACTCCTGGCAGTTTCACGCCGTCAAAGTGTCTTCGAACCAAAGATTCTGGAGGCTGTTTGAGGCTTCCTGATTCGTTTTTTTAGGATTCCTAATTTTGTTTTGAGGGGCATCCCTTTGTGTGAAAAGGGAAAAGGGAGTGATGGCATCCTCGCCACAATGGTTTTGATTTGATGATGTACGTACATATGTGTGTGTGGGCATGTTTGTTATATGTACGTGGGCATACTGCCTGTGCGTTGAGTGAATGTGTGCTGTGTGAATGTGCTTTGCGCAAACACCTGCTGTGCAAGTGCGCGCCTACATATGTCCCCTAAATGTTTCCGAAACCGGGATTGTCTTTGTCACTGTCAATATCATACATTTATATATATATATATATATATGATGTATATGACTGTATACGTGTGTGTGTGTGTGAACCTAAGTACCTAAGTCTTGATGTCAGTATGTGCGTATGACGGTGGGTGAATCTAGGTACCTGTGCTGGCATGTACGCTCGCACAGCCTCGGGTTTTTGTAGATGGAGGTATACATCTGCCTAGGATGCGTTTCGTATAGGCGTGCATTGCGTGCATAGACAAATCCTTAGGTATATTCTTTCCATGTACACACGAGTATTCAAAAGAATATGTGGAGTATACATCTATGGATTTGCTTTGAGGCAACGCTGTACCTTGAGTGTCTCCGTTTGGTATAGAGAAGGTTCACCGAGCAAAGCAGAACCGGGTTCATGCTATGCTGCGACTCAAATGTCTTGGATGGGCGCTTTGAGCGTGGAAATGGTTTCAATGACACACTGTGGACAAAACATGGTAATGATATGGGCAACATGGGTGCTGCTCAAGTCATAGGGGACCCCTGAGTTATGATCCAATATTAATGGTCCTCACAATGAACCATCCATGTTTGGGGTTCCTATTTTGAGAAACCACCATATGTGCATCCTGCTTTGGCTCTGGCATTGATTAAATGTGCTACATGTTCTTGCCGCTAAAATTGGATGATTTGCGGATGATAGGTGGGGGTATCTGAGTTATATTATACACACAACCTGAGAGACATGCAATGCCTACGTTTGAATACCTCAAAGCAAATCATCCAAATTTGGCGGCAAGAACATGTTTTCTGGTCTGTGCACCAAGCCCTTGCTTTCTGGTGTTTTCATACTGAAAAGTAACTTGTCGTCCAGTGAGTTCATGTCTGCTACAAAACAAACCAACCAACCGAGCGTTCAACTATTTCGTCCCAAACAGGGTGACCACCTCTGTACACATCCTGTTGTAGGTGCAGTAAACAACACACGATTTTCTGTTCCTGAGCCAAGCGTCCACATCATCTTCCTCATCTTCTTCCTCTTCCTCCTCGCTTTCCATATCGTCATCTGCTTCCGTCATGGCGTGCTAGTGTGAGCACTATCAATTTCAGACGACCAATGCAAATTTGGCTGCATGTTTGGTTCCGGTCTAATTTTTAGAATAGCAAAAGAGAAAAAGAAACTTGCCCTGGCTGGATTGAAATCCAAACAAACTTGTCGAAACAAGCAAATGGGTCTAGTTGCTTGATTTTGGCCACAATCAAAGTTTGTTTGTATCTTGCCTTGGATTTCACTAAACTCAAAATCCAAGTGTCCAGCAAAAAGACTGAACAAAAACAAAGATGTAGTTTACGACAGTTTGTCATGTTCTTGCATCTGCTGGATTTCGGCGATGTGAGCACGTCAGAATGAGCCTGGTTCTGTTCCTGAGAGGGAAGCTACCCGAGATCAGTGAGCAAAAGCCGGTGATTTTTCGTCACCCTTTGTGCCACAGTTTCTCATGATGAACTGTCACCAGGCACAATTCGGCACCCAAACCGCCGTTTCAGCTGCTCTGTTCCCAGATTCCTTCCACCTGCCACAGCTTTGCAAACCTCTCAACTATGGGGGGGAAGTCCTTTAAGCATTGCAGATGGACGTAATGTACCTATCATTCACCCATTGTTTTCCCTATTGTTGATGGTTGTCATCTCCATTGTTGGTTGATTAATATGACCTACAACCACATCATTGTGATGTGATGAAACTATGACTTGCTTCTCGCTAGCCTGGCTGCAGAGTTGCACTTGAGCAGTTTCCGCACGCAGTGGTGCTGAAAGTTCCCAAAATCATCAAACTATCCACCAATTTTGGAAACTTTCAGCCAACTGATTCGACTATCCACTGTGTGTCATCGTTTGGTTTATACTGCAGAGTTTTCAGTGGTGTGATGACAGAGAGATCCACTGAAAGAGCGATGGGCGGCTGGAATCCTCCTCTTTGTGTCCGTCGGTTTGCTTATCTTTCTAACCCTCTTCTATCTTTATCTATCTGTATCTGTACATCTTTATGCATTTCTATATACATCTCCGGAGATGACAGTTTTTCCTCCGGTTTCCAATTGCAAATCTGCAACCCGCCACAGCAGGGTCTAGGTTTTGCATGTCTTGACTTCCAAGTGGTCTGGGAATGGCTTTCTGTGTGATGTTTGCAGTCGCAGCGGCATGCAATTTTTGCAGTCACACAGGCGCGTCTCTCTTGACGTCGCTTCTTTTCTGGCAGCTCTGAGGAACTACCCGCTGCAACTTTCCATAAGTCCAACGTTTGACTCCCAAAACTGTTTCAATAATCTATTGCCAAATATCCCAAATAAGATGTTCAACTACCAAAAGCATTTGAGATCATTCGCGATTCTTTGCAATAGCGTATGCGGTAGCAAATGGTATTGGCACGTTTTGTCTTTTGCCGCTTTTGGGGGGTTACAGTACCACGAACAGAGAAAAGCTGTGGGTGTATCCAATGAACTGCAGAGGTCCTTGTAACAGATACCCGGTCACTCTCTCTCTGTTCTTTTTGACTGGTCGTTGGTCAAACTGTCCGGACGTTGCGTGCTTTCTACTAATTCTACTCCAATGATCTGTACAAGTGGGGGATTGCAGGATCCCAAATTCAGAGGATCCTCAAGTCATTCCACTTTGTTCTACAAAGCATTCAGGACATTTTTGCCGAGATGCTTTGGAAAACGGATCTTGAACCTTGGTGAACTTCACTGATACAGTGACCTATGATGATGATGATGATGATGATGATGATGATGATGATGATGATGATGATGATGATGAGCAATGGTCAATGGTCAATGGTCAATGGTCAATGGTCAATGTATGTATGTACGTATGTATGTATGTATGTATGTATGTATGTATGTATGTATGTATGTATGCATGCATGCATGCAGGTAGGTAGGTAGGTAGGGTAGGTATGGTAGGTATGGTATGTCTGTTATTGTATTGCATTGTATTGTGTTGTATTGTATTGTATGGTATGGTATGGTATGTATGGACAAGGTAAATGCTTCATGCTTGGAACTTGCCGATTGGGATGTTCAGGCAGTCTTCAAGATCCACACGGCGC
Source organism: Symbiodinium kawagutii (assembly GCA_009767595.1). Classification (NCBI taxonomy): domain Eukaryota; class Dinophyceae; order Suessiales; family Symbiodiniaceae; genus Symbiodinium; species Symbiodinium kawagutii. Next base: position 335,840 of record VSDK01005948.1, read on the forward strand.
CACCACGGGCGCTCCCAGTTCAGCTTCGTCCCGGGAGATTCGCGTTAAGTGCGAGAGTTCTCAGCTCCCAGGAAAAAAAAATCAGAAACTGCGGAAAGGTTGGATTCTTTGCCCCATTTCAGGTCCAACTACCTCACTCTGTGCCAAACTGGTCTCCTTTGGTCATCAGGACATTAGATAGGAATTCAATGGAATTCATGCTTTTTCCTTCGCTGGATCACAATAGGGGCCCTAGCTGCTGGGATATTTCCTCAAAGAGCTATTGATTCTGCTGGCTGCCTTTTCAAACAGAACACCGGAGACACAGAAGAATGGACTGCCCTAGCCAACAGTATAAATGATTGAAAGGAGAGACGCTTTCATCAGAAGAGTTAGTACTCTTGGACCAGTGTAGTTCATTGTGTCTCTCTAAAGATTTATTATATATGTAGTTCTCCAGTGCAGAGCACGCTAGATACTCATAAAGATTCTTGATATTTGGAACAATTTGCTTTCAACAAAATATCAGTTTGAAGAAAAAATGGTTGCTCCTGATGCCCACAGCGGGATTCGTGCTTGCACTCTGCAACGATTCAGCACGCATCTTCAGGACTTCAAACATCTGCAGTTGCTGCGCAGTTGATGGCCTTACATCCCAGTGACTGAATATAGACATGGTCGGGAACAATCGCACCCATGCTGTTGCCACCGATGGTATGATCTACTTGCTACTTGAAGGTGGTGGATGAAATGTAGCCGTCAGTGTGAGGGAAATGGTTCCCCTTGCGGTGAGCATTAGCAATCAACGTGGTGAATATTCATGGGTGCTGTAGAGACAACATACATGGAAGTATGTGGAACCAATGTTCGCGCACTAAACAGATTGGTTTGCCCGTGTTTCACAATAGCGAGGGGGCAAATTGACGCACCAAGAACAACAATCAAACAATCAGTGTCAATTGAACGAAACAATCTGAAGCAAAGAACTATCTTCCCGTTCGATGCGTGAGGAATCTGCAGATCGACAGTCATGTGTCCGCACACCATGGCCTGTTGTCGAGGGGGCCTTCAGATGTCGCAACTTGGCAACCTGGCGAAAACAACAACAACAGGAATACGAGGAATGTGTTTTGCAAAGCACAACTCTGATTGAATTGGTACAATGATGGATTTTGCGCGCAAAAAAAACATCATCAGGTTGGTGGTTTCAACACCTATGAAAAAAATTGGTCAACCAACCATTTGTTCCGAATCACTGGGGAAAATATAAAGTATTTAAAACCACCAACCAGTGAAAAGCACGACCCCCATTGGGATTTTCATGGGCCTCGCCACACCTGGCATTGACGGTGTTCAACCACTCGCAGGAGTTCCTGAAGTCGGAAGGACGGGGGATACGGGGCTTCACAGCCACTGGCGCGCAGTATCTGCAGACCACCGCCTTTGGTCGACTCCGGCAGTGGGACACCCTCCGCTTTACCTCATTTTGATCTGGTTTAAACATGAAAAAACGAACCTGGTTCTGGGGCAAATACTTTCAACATCTTTCAACTATGTTATCACGTTTTTTGCCAATGTATACCTCGTTCTGGATGTCACTACCTCGTTTCAAGATTTCATGTTTTTTTTGAGAAGCCGGGACTGCCCCATGACTACGGTATTTAGGTTCCTAAGTACCAGCAGTACTGCACAAGCCAGCGACAGCACAAGCTGGATTGGAATGGTCCATGCATTGGGAATCGCAGCTAAAATGATCAAACTCCAAACTCTCGGGTGTACCTGAAGGATCGTGACTGTGTAAAGCTCATGGATCGACCATTCTTCCGACATTACGCCTATATCCACATCTCTTCCGGCATCCAAATGCAAATCAGCTGCAGGCTTGTACTTCTGCACAACTACCAAATATATGTATACTGTACAGTATACATGAAACATACATTGATATATGTATATCGATATATATATATATGTACATACATAGTGATTAACAAAACTTGACCCCAAACTGACCAAACTTCCTAGATCTTGGCCCTTTACTGGTGGTCCACTTTTGAAACGCGCCTAAGTCGTTGGTAATATGGGAACATGAACTTATGCCACCTCTAGTACAGCTTCAGCGGTTGTGCGGAGTTCGCGATGCATATTTCCTGTCCCTTTCAAGACGAAAAACCATTGCGAAACAAACACATTAGAGTACACCGTCGCGACGCACAGGTTTCCTGGGAGATATCCTGGTGGGGGTGTGCAGTCTTCTCAGGTCGACACCACGCCTTGACAGCAACCCAATCAACAGGCTCCATCTTTGATCATAGCTATGGTTTGAAATAATTCCAAACATATCCAAAAACTTAATTCCTTTCAGCACAGGAAACGGGAGCAAACTGAGAGTGACGCAAATCGCTGGTTGCTTTGTTCGCTTCACAAATTCTTGCACAGCCTCCTTTACCCCAATTCCGCTGCTGCACCTCATACAAAGTCATCAACGATTTGAGGTACCTGTGTGCATGGAACAAGCGTGGAGGAAAAAAGACTTGTGCACAAGCAAGCGCTTACCCCAAGGGACGCTCTCCCTCAGCCTGGCATCACCGACTGCTGGATTGAGGATTGGCCCTACATGGTCAATACTGTGTATTGATAGAACTAACTACTGGATTGCCAGCCATGCCCGCACGAGCCAGCCGGAGGTTTGCACAGAGCATCAAGGAGGAAACAAGAAATTGACAACCAAAGCTAAACCACTGGTTGAAAAGACAAGAAGCGAACTTTAGATGCCTTAGACCACCGATGGTTCGAATTACAACCTCCCTGTCTCTTTATCGCTCATGTCGGTTGGTATTCCTGCCCGTCCGTCCTTCCATCCTTCGGCCCGCCTGTCTCTCTGCCATGCCAGTCTCTCTCTCTCTCTCTCTTTCTCTCTCTTGCTTTCAAAGAAAAAGAACTTTCTACATCTTTTTTACGGATGTATCCTTCTGACTATTGTGATTGTAAACACGCAAATTGGTTTTCAAATCAACCCACAGGTTGCTATACCAAGGTAGTCAGACCAACTAGGCCGTTGAACTCTGTTGAACTGAACCAATCAACAAGGTGGCAAAAAAACCAAACAACTAGGGTCGCCAAAGAACCAGGCTGGCATTGGGTAGCTATCAGCATCTATCTATTAGATTTGATAGTACCATTTAGTTAACCATCAAGAGCTTCACTAATGATATTTCATACTGTTGTTCATGATGGTACTCTGATCATTGGACCTAAGATCATTGGACTTAAGATCATTGGACCTAAGATCATTGGACCTGCCTAAGATCATTGGACCTGCAACTGCACCGGGGCACTGATCGTCAGCACTGATGGCCGCTCCTTTGAGACTGGAGTGGAACTCATCGTTGCTTCGGAAGCCGCAGTCGGGCCACGTGATCCGATGACCTGTCTCCGGTGTGGCAACGTGGTTGGAACGTGGCTGATGATGTTGAGCAACAAATAATCTGCCCTGATGTTGAGTGTCACTGCGTATCTGCTATCCGCCCTGATGCTTAGCAGTGGAATCATTTTTTTCAGCCAAGAAAGTTGACAAAATCACCAAAAAAAAAAGCAGAACGTCCTGACTCTCTCCTGAAACCTGAGACCCAGGTTTAAGAATGGTCAGGATGAAGCGATGAACCCAGTTGGTCCCTGAAGGAATCGCGGACAGCCCTCCAACATCCTCCAACTACTTACCAATTCCAAGCCTTGCTCCAAACCCTTCTGGATACGCGGCAACAGTTCATTCAGAAGTCTCCTGAGTGAGTGCGGAAAGAATTTCTTGTGAATTGACAATGTGTAGAAGATTCAGGATGAATGCTGCTGGCCTCCAGGGAGTTTGTGGGAGGACAACAAGGGATCACATACGCACGGCTTTCTGCTCGAGAGAACCCCTCAGCGACCTGGGAACTCCTCATGAGACCAAGATTCTTGGCCAACGCCGGGGTCACTTCCACCTCCTCCATAGTGTAAAGCTGCAGCAGTTGCTTCTGTGCACTGCGTTGCTTCTGCTTCATCACTTGGTTAGTCTGTGCGTGGCTTCTCTGCTGGCCTGCCTCTGGTGTCTTGGTCAAGCTGTGTGCTGGTGTTTCAGTGTTGGTTTGGTGGTGCAGGGTGGCGGTGCTTTCCTGTTGGATGCTCTGGCAGTGTTTTAGTCGTGCTGTTGGCTGCTTCCTCCTAGCTACTGTGCTGGTTCTCACTTCCCACCTGCACGAACTTCCTACATGACCATTTCTATACCCTTGACACGTCTTGATACTTCCATATTGAGGTTTCTCAGAATAGGGATCCAATCATCCCTTATTGACCATTTGCAGTTATAAACCAACCATGTTTAATCATTTTTAGGGCCACCTATGGATTGAGAAACCACCATATACTTCCTACTTCACACTACCACGCCATATGGTTAGTATATCCCACCTCTTACGGTAGAACCCCAAGCAGCACCGGGATCCTGAGCCAGAAAGATCGTCCCAAGGCTAATTGAAAGCAGCTTGGAACAAAATGCGATCTTCATGAATAGATTAGTTAGAATATTAGTCAAATTAGTTAGACTGCGATCTAACATCGATCTTGAATATCAATTGAAAGATTAGTTAGATTAGTTGATCGTGGAAAAAAGAAAGGGAAAGCTCAAATTCACGTTCCTGGCTGAGGCTTCCAGGAAGCATTCCTTCGACCATTTAACAAAGAGATAGAGTGGTACATTTCAACATGCCCCTGCTCGAAAATGCCGGGCAGCTGTCATGGGACAACTCTTTCCGTTGCTTCGGCGCGCAGTTGCAAAGGTGCTCTGGTGGCCAATAATGTGAATGCGATTTCCTGCCGCACAGCTTTCGGCGGTTCACATCGAACCGCAAATCAAATCATTCTTTCGCCCTGTTTCGCTTCTCAATTGTCGAGAGAAAATGTATCTTTCGAATTACCCCGAGCCCCCTGAAGAAGTAAGATTGCACCAAGCTATTGGCAAAATGGTCTCGGCGTGATCCACATAAATCGCGTACGACTCTCAAGCTTCAACTTGACCTCAAACGCCAAATGTGTTTCCCAATGATGGACTATCATCAGCCATCAAAATCAATATGAACAATCCTTAACCATTCATGAACCATCAAAAAGTGTAATACGGAATACGTGCATATGATATGGACGTTCTCAAAAGAAGGATACCCCCAAATCATCCCATATGAATCAATTCTTATTGATAAACCAACCATTATTGCCACACCCCGTTTTGAGAAACCACCAAATGGTTTCTACATCCCCTCTTATTGGGAGTAGTCGTTGGCTATTTTCCCCTGTTATCAACCATCATTAATGCTTATAAGCCCCTACAAATGTACAGTCTCAGGACAAGTGTTACGGCCCTGGCTTGTCATGGTTCTTATCAGAATTCGCATCTCCATCGTCATCATGATCATCCTTCTAACTGGTATTGCGATCGTCCAGCGGGACCTTGTCACCATGAGTACCCTACAGTAATTTTCACTTATCACATCATCAAAGTGTTTATTTTGTCATCCTCACAACATGTTCCAACTATGATCATAGTCATCGTAGCCGGTCTTAGTCTCGTTACAACCGATTTAAGCTACAGTTAGAATTGGGCCCACGGAAACCTCAATGGTTGAATGACTGAAAGAGGAAATCCTCAGCTACATAGGGCAGGCATCCTGACATGTTGATGGTGCATTTTATACATGTCGGGACGTTGCGCACATACATATATATAATATATGCATATATAACATATTATATATATATATTATCATTATATCATATATAAAACATATCATTATATAAAATATATATATATATATCATCTATATTATATATATCATACATATTATATATATATATATCATATATGTATATATTACATATATTATATTTATTGTATATATTATATTGATATATATATATATATTATATTATACATATATTCATTATATGATATGTATATATTATATTTGTTAAAATTTTCATAAGATATAGTATATATAATATAATATATATATATATATATTATATGTATTGCAATATTATTTGTTATTTGATATATACTATATATACTATATAATATATATATATATATCATATATACTATATTTATTATATATATATACATATAATGACTATATTTTTTTCATTTCTTTTCATGTCCTTTCATTTTCTCCAATTTCCCTTCATTTCAATCCCATGTGTGTCCTTTCATTTCCGATCATTTGCATCCCCATTTCCTCTAATTTCTATCCCGTTTCCTCTCATTTCCTTCCATTTCTATTCATCCCCGACCATTTCCATGCATTTTCTTTCACTTCCGTTAATTTCCATCCAGTTTCCTTCCATTTCCCTTCATTTCCAATCATTTCCATTCATTCTATTTCATTTCCATTTGTTGCCTTTCGTTGCCTTTCGTTTCCATTCATTTCCATTCATTCAGAGCCATTTCAATTCATGTCCATGCATATATGTCCATTGTTCTACATTCATTTATCCTAGTTTCCTTGCATTACCATCCATGTTCATTCGATTCCCTTTAATTCCCTGCAGTGTGAATGAAAATGAACCATTTCTCTTTTTTATCTTCAAAGTTCCTGGTGCGCGCCATTCGACAGCATGAGGGCTAAGTGTAGAATGATTTGTGCCCTAAATCCATTCTTCTCCGAATTTTCTCGGAGATTGGGGTGTTGGGTGCGCGGTTGATAGGAAAGCAAACTAGCCAGACGACTCTGTCGACTGGTCGACTGGGATCACGGAATAGCTGAGGATTTCATACCTCTACCATTCCTCTTTACGGCATAGTTGACCTGATGATGTTGGACATGGTGCATCATGAAACACCGGCCTTGGATGTGATCCCAAGCAAAAATCCAAACTTTCGCATGGCAAAAAAACTGCGAGTACGTCCCATGCGATGGAATTCCATGGCTATCCTTGAGCACAGCTTCTGTTGCAAGCTAAGTGAAGTCGTTTCGATGCAAAGTACATTCGTCAAGACTGCTAATGATCGAAGTAGTGGTTGTCCTAAGTCTGTAAGGAAGTAAGAAAACATGACTGAAGATAGCTTGAAGATAGATTGGTACTGGGCAGATTGCAGATGCACTTAACCTTTGCACTTAACCTTTGAAGTGGAGATCAGCATGGGGTCTGGCACTGGGCCAACCAGAAATGTGTGCAGGTCGGCTACCTGACAAGCCAACCGCCAGGGCAAAACATTGGTAAGCATATGTAACAATGCGTAACACATGGCTGTGGGTCAATAGTGACCAACCATAGCTATGTAATCACCAACAATAGGGAAAAGAATGGTTAATGGTAGGGGAACCAGGGGTACAGGGTTTTTACCCACTGCCACATCTCTAATATGTCACAACGTATAACACATCCGTATTCACAAGAAGTATATAATTTGACTTGTCATTTTATGACGAGATGGAACCTGATGTAACTGAATTCTTGCAGTTCTATTGACAATATGGCCACGTCTTGAGTAGTGCGCCCTGAAAGCATATCAGCTGAACACTGATATCATTGTCCTCCTTTTCGACAATCCATAGCTGCGCTACCCGTTTTCTAAGGCAATACATGTCAATACAACCTGTGGTGCCTTGAGAGACCCGTCAGTATTGGGGTGAGGAGGAAAACTTGTTTCATTCAAGGAGTCACAAATGGTGGTTTCTTGGAATAGGGAACCCCTAAAAATGGTCGGTTAATTACTATAAATGATTGGCATTGGATGATTTGATGATTTGGGGGTACCCCTATTTTGAGAAACACCCAAATTTTGGTAGTGGTGAATACGAATAGGTAGTACGTCGTCTTACCGAGCAATACCCAATACTGTCCAAACACTGTGCCGAACTTTGAAGAATTTCAGAAGCGATTGAAACACTGTTGCACAATATAAATACTGTGTATAGAAATGAATATATATATATATATATATACATCAATTTGTGTGCATTCAAAATTAGGTTGAAAACTCAACTCACATGGTGGTTTCCCAAAATGGGGCACCCCCAACTCATCCGGTTTATTAGCTATTTATAGTAGTAAACCAACCATTTTTGGGGCCCGCTATCGTAAGAATCCACCATACAAAGTTGGTATATCCCCTATCATTGTTGGTGTGTATCCCTTATCAATCATTATGATCCCCTATAATAACCTATCTAAGAAACCAGCGTATGGTTGGTATATCTCCTGTTTTCGTTGGTGATTTTTTTTCGCTACTATCAACCACTATTAATAGCAATGAAGCAACCATTGTAGGTGGCATATCCCCTGCTATTGATTGCAATCTCCCTTGTTGAAAACTATTGTTAACCATGATGAATAACCATTCCTAACCATAGTTAATAACCATTGCTACTGAAATTACATCCTTAACAACCATTGTAAATAACCATTAATAAACCCACCATTTTTGCCGCTCGAATTCGACTCGTTTCTGCCGAACCGCGTAAGCATGCTCTCCAGGATTGCCAGGCGCACATGCACGGAGAAGAAATCCGCTGCTAGTTGCAGCAAGGGCGCGCGCCCCAGTTCTTCTGGGCTAGATTCGGCTACTGGACTGCCACTTGACATCACTTGACATCACCAAAATCACTTCACATCACCCCCGGCCTAAGAAACGTCAAGAAAATTCCCCCAGTTTTCCAGGAAGGTGCGTGTCCCACCGAAGACCTTCCTGGCTGACTCCATTTAGAGAGGTCTCCAAACGATTGAGAAGCCAGTATTGCGATTACAAACCAATTGAGTTTCATCAATAATTCGGGAGCACAATTCACCGTAGTTCCCCAATTCTCAAGATGGGAATTGAGTTGTCCATGCCATGGACTTACAAGTATCAATTGGGAAACCACGCCGATCACATCTCCGGTACAAGAAACCAGTCACGTGTTAATCATGACATCTCACAGATATTGGTGTTTTTCGTGTCCAGCAAGTGTTGGAAGCAAAAACACAACAATACACTACTGCTTGACAAATCACGAGCGAAGCATCCTGGCAAGTGGAGTCTTTTGATTTTCCCCTTCAAGGCTCCAAACACGAACACAGGCGCTAGGCATATCCGCTTCCATTCAGCTTCAAGCTCAGGATTGCCTGCAGGGCTGGGCGAGCCAGGACCAACATTTTTACGTCAAAGGGTGCCAGCCACATGCTTGCGTTAGGGACCCACCTGCTGGTTTTTGTTTGCTTGGAATATGATGGAATCAGTTGCTGTGTCAGTTGTTCTTCAGTTGTGCACCAAATGGCAATGGGTCAAAACCCTGTACCCCTGGTTCCCCTATCATTAACCATTGTTTTCCCTCTTATTGTTGCTTATCATCCCCCATTTTTGATTGTTTAATATTGACCCACGGCCAAATCAAAAGCACAACAACTGGACCTCTTTTCTTTCGTCCGGGCCATCTCCTTGCGGGTGCCACGGCGACAGCTACTGCTGCTGCAAAACCCTCCTCATGCCATGCACTTCTTTTCTTTCTACTTCTGCTAGTAGCACCACCACCATGACGACTACTACTACTACTACTACTACTACTACTACTACTACTACTACTACTACTACTACTACTACTGCGACTACTACTTCTGCTGCTGCTACTACTACTAGCACTCCTGCTGCTACTAGTACTCCTCCTGCTACTACTAATACTATCAATGTTGTTGCTATTACCACCACCACCACCACCACAACCACCACGACCAGCAGCAGCAGCACCACTACCACTTCCAGCAGCAGCACCACCACCACCACCATCACATGAATCACATCACAGTGACCGTGCGGAACTTACGAGCTCAGGTAGCAACCTCTAGCGATCTGAGGTCATTCATTTGGCTGAAAGTTATCCATGCAAAGGTTGCCTTGCAGTAAAAGCAAGCAAGGCCATCCTAGCGAGCCGTGAAAATCATGCCATGATTTGGATGTTTTTTGAACGCCAGTATGTGGGTCGTTCTCAAGTCGTAGGGGATCCCCCAGCTATGGTCCTTTATTAGAAATTTATAGCAATAAGCAAACAATTTTGAGGGTCCCCTATTCTGAGAAATCACCATGTTGTGTTTTAGTTTGCTTATGCTGGGGCCGAACTTCAATGTTCTGCCGCCACTGCTATGTTTTGCGGGGCTCAGTGGCTAGGTTTCAGCAACTTTCCAACGAAGCCACGAAGCTGCATTTCCAACACTAAAAGCTGGAACAAGATGAAAAAACAAGGGGCTGGGGGCATGTATGCTGTAGAAACTCTGGGGGAGGACCAGCTGGTGACAAACATGAAGTTTCACGACGTGCGCCCAAGCAAAGGGCCCCACATGGCCCCTCTGCCACAGCTGGGTTTGTCGGCGAAGTCAGTCGGTTGCAGCTCACAGCTCTGGGAATGAAAGCTGGAGGCGCTCCTTCCTCATTTCCATCCAATCCTCATAGGTCTCAGAAAACTTCTTGATACCGAAGCGTTTGCCTCGGCGCCACAACTTGGTGAAAAGTGGTGAAAGTCACATCTCTTTGACAACTCGGCTCAACCACCTGTCTACAGGAAAGGGGAGAACTCTCTGACAATATCTCTTAGCAGTGCTATACAGTAAATCCTTTAAGCAGTCGTGCATCCCTTCATATGACGGTAAGATAACAAACACTGGACTAAGATTCGAGTTTCATCACAGCTTCATGATTCATTACATCCCAAACGTCGTAGTATTTCAAATCGTGAACAAATCATCGTCCAACTGTCGATGAAGTCTCGGACGCTCCAGGAGCTACACCATGACCACCAAAAGCTCACCGAGACACTAATTTTGTACGCACTCACCGCTGCCTCGCAGCCTGCGTGGGTTGCGTTCGCTGCACTGAGTGCGAGGCTGTGCCATGTCGCATCAATGACAGACCACAACCACGTCCACGATGCGAAAACATGTTTCAAATGATACATAGGAAAAAAATATTTGAAAACAACAATTTTCACATGGCATCAGAAGCCCTCATGGAAATGAACTTTTTGTCACGACAGTAGGGGCAAGCATGTTGGAATGTTCAAGCTAAACAAAACCCAAATTCACTTTACGTCTAACATATCCCACAAGGATTGACAGTAGCATTGTCTTTCACTGAAATATGGACAAGGGATACATAGCCATCAAAATCACTGCAGCAAGCTCTGCAGAAAAAATGCTTTGGAGATTCAAGTTGTCACTCTATGACTTTTGATTCACGTTTTTCAAACAGAAAATCAATGCATTCACTGAGGCTGGTTGCTCGTGAAAAACAACTCTGAGTTGTAGTTAGTTCGAATTGGAGTCATTGGATGGACGATTGAACTCAAATGATTTCATTGGAACCCCTAACGCTTAAGTAAAGTCACCAACACATAATCACTCCCTTCGCAATTTTCAAGGCCTGCAGGTGGAACACTACCTTCTCTCTCGGCTTGCATTTCCAACAGAACTGCGAATACCGGCTTGCCAACATCCACAATGAGCACGATACTTGCCAAGATATTCATATCCAGGAACGGTGGGAGTTTGAAACCGTCCTTGGCACAGAATGGGGCAGCGAGTGTTTCCATGTGAAAACAAAAAAATTGCGTCTGAGTTCCAAGTGTTCTCACATTCAGTGAAACAAATCATGACATAACATGACTTAATATCACGTATATCCAGAATTCTCCGGACATATCGCAGGCTCGTAAAAGATCTATGGCTTCTGCACTCTAAGGCTCTAGGAAGTCACTGCAAGACATTCTGAACGGGAGCTGCAGGGCATGTTTTTGAGAAATTGAATGTTTGTGGCACATTCTGGTTCCCGAAAGAATGGTTTTCCTTTGGCTGGTGGTGCTTTCTTTTTTTGCGCTCGCACAGAAAAAAATCCACGACACAGGTCCAATCCCCAGACCTACAACGGGAGCGCCGTCAGATGCAAAGAACTGACGCATCTCAACCCTTCAGCAACTCCAATTATGTAGCCAGTCTAGATTTCTACATGCATTCATACATTTATCCATTTGTTTATTTGCAGTATGTATTTAATTCATCTTATTTCTCTTTTTATTTAAGTAACATATATTATCATATGTGTGTCTATCCACCATCTAGTTGATCGATCTGCGGCGGAGGTGTGTGACCTTCAAAAAATCGTGTGAATCTGATGTGCGTGTAGTGCACATGCGCTGCTTGGCTGCAAAAGTCAGGTCAGAGACCAGTGGTTGTATTTTTGATGTCAACGCTTGATTCTGGTTATACTTCGCCGGCAACACAGGTCATAGCCGACAGTAAACATGCGGAGCACCGCTAAGCGCCTGCTGCTGAGCGACAGCTCGCAAATCCAGACCGTTCTTCCAAAACAAGTTGAAGATGGACATGTCGCCAAAGGTGCACAATTGGTGGTCGCCCGCATAGAGACAGGTGACCTGGCGGCCGTGAAGGAGATTCCATCCAACCCGTAGAACATGATACTTTGTACACACGTGTATACACATTGCAGATAAATCCTACACAATGATACACTAAAAAAGTAAGCCCACAGTACATTGCAATTGTCCAAACCCTATCTCAGGCTTTATAGCCCTACATTGCTGCACAGGCCACGGAATAATTAGGCTGAAATGCGACTTGCATTTTGGCTAATTGTCACAGTATTCAGAGGTCGTTTCTGTCTGACCAGGGCATTTTGCAAACTGCATTGGCTGATTCCGACGAACAAATACATGTGCTATTGAATACCGCTGCGTAAAATGCCGATAACTGCGGCAGGCCAGCAACAACAGCATCAGCAAGCACGTTGACGCCAACAACAATATAAACTAACACAAGAAGGGGCCAACTCAATGTAGCCACCCAGCATGGCTTACCATTACTACAACAGCAGCAACAGCAACAGCCACGACAACAGCAGCAGCAGCAGCAGCACCACCACCACCAACAACAACAACAAGGCCAAGAACAAGAACAAGAACAAGAACAGGAACAAGAACAAGAACAAGAACAGGAACAAGAACAAGAACAAGAACAGGAACAACAATAGCAACAGCAGCAACAACAGCAACAGCAGCAGCAGTAGCAGCAGCAACAGCAACCACATCAGCATCAGCAACAACTTTTGATCCCAACAGCACTCCTCCTGAGCCTTCTCCAACACCCGTCGCATCATCATCGCCACCATTCAGCTGAGGCACGGCCCAAGACATTTCGAGGCCACTGCCTTGTGCAACGATATCCCGAGTTGATGCGCCTGCGCTCATGACAAGTCACAACAGCCGTGAGTTTTCCTGCCCGCTCCAGCCTTGTTCCAAACACTTGATGATCTCAAGCGCGGTGACGCACCAAAACGCTTTAAGATTGCGGGCGTCAACATAGGGCAGCCAGCACTTCTTGATCTGCTGGGGATAACAGGGATCTCGAAGAGTTTTGTCTGCGATGGAGAGGGGCCTGAACGGGCATTTGTCGTGATCCTGCGCTGCGGCTGTGACAGTAACTCAGTAGTCGCAGACCTGTGGAGGGACGAAGCATTTACAGCGTGTCTATGTTGAATGCACCCAGCATTCATGTCTGTGTCTAGCCATTGGTCACCCATTCGCACGACAGCTTGACATGCATCCCGCAAGCACGGATCAAGGGTAAAAAAACACTGTAGATACCTAATACAAAATGTGTCACATGATTGGCTCTGAAGATCACTGAAGGCTATCCAAATTTTGGGGAGGCAAGAACGTTTACAACACCAGTTTCAGACAAAACATTCCTTCCCCAACCGCTACGTGCTTCACACGAAAGGACAAGTTTTGATTTGTCTCAATGGGCGAAACACGGCATCCAAAAAGAATACTCACGGTGCAAACTCTATAGATTTATATGATATAAGCACGGCAACCTCTCAGGGGCATCAGGATCTGTCCTTTCTCGGCTGAAACTTTGCCAAGACTGACTGGCCTCCGGAAAAATGGTGAGAGACCCATGAGACAATCGTACGTACACTGCATCCTTTCATATGCGGGGAAGAAAAACCGACTTAGCACTGTCTGCAGGACAACACTTGTGCTCATGTTTTCTTTGCGTTTCGCTCGGCCAAAAAAAGTTAAGTTCTGATGTTCTCCAACTGCCCAAAGGTGTTTTCCCAGCTCCAGGCTTATGGTCTCTGGGAAGTGTTGCAACCCCTGGTAGCGCCGCCCTGGCACCGAGAAAACCTTGGAAGATCAATCGATTCATGGTCCTTAAAATGAACATGATCTGTCCCAGTAACAAAACCCAAAACGCCGGAGTTAGGTGCCATCTGAGTTATATCATGAAAAATCTAGCAAAAGAAACAGCACGTGCAATTTCCTCATTAACAACGATGTCCGGACAAATGTCCTCCTGCAACATCGTTTCACCAAGAGTCCTAACGTAGCCCTCCGAAACTCAGGGTCTTGCTGATGCAAGAGATGGTTCTGACAACGTCCAAACAAAACCTGTGTGTGTGTGTATGCGTACGTGCACATGTAAGTGCACATGTATGTGCATGTGTATGTGTACCTGTACATGTACATATGTCATGTATATTCAAATGTTATAGACAGACACACGGAGGTTTTTAGAACGGCTCACACGATTCAAACTTGCAAAACACGCAAGCCTGCCATGCATCATAATATGGGCACAGCCCCTTTTTTGAAGGGCACACGACGATCATTCCACAAACGTGCAAGCATGAGGTATATGCGGGTGCATATGTCATACACATCTTCTACATATATGTATAAATATGATTTATATATATACATATTTATGTATGTATACATATATATTATATAAACATACATATTTTCTGTATATAAATACACCCATAAACACATATGTATATATATATATATTTATTTATTTATTTATCTATTTATTTATTTATTTATATGTACACAGCGTTATACATCAAAACTTTGCTGTCCGAGGTGCCACTATTCTTTACCAGGTCGAAGATTCTCTTCGACGCTTCATCGGAATCGAGAAGGAAAAGTAGTGATACAAACGGAGCCTGCAATCTCGGAACGGAAACAAGCCACTGCAGCGCCTCAAAAGATGCATCCCCATCGTTGTGTTTTCTGTTTGTTTGCCGCCATTCATTGAACCCGCCTCTCTGAAACTAGAGGCAGGGGGGGTTGGAAGAGAGAGGCCTCTACATGACTTGAACCCCCTTTTTGCTCACCTGCTAGGCGACGGTTGTGAGCTCTGAGCACAGAATTCTCTCCTTCTCCCACAGCTCCAAATCGCAGCTGGCACTGACCCGAACGCACCGCAAGCTCCAGGTCCCAGTCGGAACCCGGTCCAGGAGAGGATGTCAGAAGGAATTTCAGAAGATATGAAAATATGCCAGAAAAAATGTCAGAAGATATGCCACACAGAATGCTGGAAAGAAAGCCAGATTTCATGCCAGGTCGGATGTCAGAAAGAACGTCAAAGCTATGTCAGACACTGTAGAATGCCAGAAGATATGATATGAAGACAAAAGATATGGCAGGAAGAATGTCAGAAGGTATACAGTGGCAGATCGCACGCCAGAAAATATTTATACCAGACCAAATAGAATGCTAGAAAGAATTCAGAAAATAGGGCTAACAGAAGGCCAGTACGTATGCCAGAAGATATGCCAAATAGAACGCCAGCACGTGTGTGTCAGAAAGAATGTCAGAATAAGTCAGAATAGATGCCAGATAGTATGTCAGATTGAATATGATGGTGGGGATCGCACGAAGCGAAGTAATTGTGCAACCTGTCAGTAATTGGGATCGCCTTGGTTCAACCAAGGTGCTGTGTCACTCTCCTCACGCTTGAGTGGTCCACTCAACGATTAAGGCCCCCGGCACAGTGGCAGGGCCAAAATCACTACAAGTGAAACTGTAAAAGAAACTAATTACGAATTCTCGAAGGCGATCTACAATCCAGCTTTCTTCCGACGATTTCACGCCCTGTACCGATCAGCAGAACTGGGTTCGTTGATACTTTCCACAACCAAGGTGCTGTGTCACTAAGGTGCCACTCTAGGTGTCATTTCAAAACCTATGGCCTGACAAAGAACCTTGGTTGAAAATCTAAGGATCTCCATCACCTTGCAGCTTCATCAAGTTGTAAAGATTGTTATTCACGTTGCAGTTTTCTGCGTCTACTCAAGCCACGAAAGAACAAACATGTCAACACATGTCAACCAAGCCACATTGTACCCACGGTCGTTTACGGCTGTCCTCGGTTGCGTCGAGAACAATGTGTGTGTGTGTGTGCGCTGAAGAGGGCTAGACATGGCAGTGCTGAATCCAACCTGCGCCTGATAAATGGAAGCAACCCAAGTAGGTTTTGCAGGGTCCACAAGCTCCAGGTCAACGTGGATCAAAGTAAACACCAAATGAATGGACAGCAGGGGCCAGCTTGGCTCTGTCCCAGGCAGTCCCAGGTCGCGGCTTGATCCCAAGGAACTGAGTTCGGCTGTTCAACATCCGTGGTCAAAAAAATTCAAGAAGCGCACCTCCCCACAAAAGCAAACTAGCACTGTATGTTTCCAAGCGTCAAGTCATACCCAAATTGGAGAAGCAAGTCCAACTTGCGCTCGTGTTTGGTGATCAGAGGGCCAAAACCGACAGGATTCCCAGTTCCAAAGGTTTGATGCAGAAATGGTGAGGGTCTTTCAATGCCTGTTCTCACGTTCACCTGGGATGTCGAAAGCAAACTCCTCGGAAACTCACGTGTTTAACACTGAGGTCGACCAGTGGGTCTCATTCACTTGTTCTCACCAGATCCTAACATATCCTAACACTACATCGGTAATATTTTTGCGTGTGTTGCGTCCCAAAACTGGGTTCCATCAGAACTGCGAAGCAATGACTTTGAGAAAGTCCGCCCCACACCTTCCAACAAGAGCCTCCAGAGTTGCAGGAACTCCATACAAAATTTGAATTCAAATAGATCAACTTAGCAGCTTAGCATATCATCAACATTCATCCGCTACCATATTGACCAAACATGCAAAAAATATACACCAAAAAATTGCTGAAGGGATTCGAGTGACATCAGCCTTGGCCTCCAAAAGCAGGCGAGTGCATTCGAGTCCCCGGTCATCATCGCCGGTGCAATCCAGCGCAAAGTGGAGAGCCGTGCAGCCTAGTGAGCTCCGGGCATTCACCTGGGTGTTGAAAAATCTTGGATCGAAGACCAAGCAAGTTATGAGATCAAATAGAAATTGTGAAATTATGTATTTCAAATATATTATGATATAGTAAAAACTTGGATATATTAGCTATGTATGTATATATATATATATATGTATACAAATATTCTTCAGGTTTCAAAATTTACCGAGGCAAGACTGGAAGAAAAGAAAACGGAAGGAAGGAAGCTGGGATTCCACCAATCCACAGGGGAAAAACGAAGGCAAACTTGGCAGCGAGCCTTGATTTCAACCACATGCCAAGGACAAGAACCTCATCTAAACCATGACCACATGTTTTGCGGGGTTTTGTTCATTGCTTGGTTGGTGTCCATTGGGTTCTTGGGCGTTTTGGTTGGCTGAAACATTGCAGCTGTCCGCACACCCTTGCCCCAGCTCCAGTCTCTTCTGATCAGAGGTGCCAGAGCTCGTTTCTGCAACAATGCTGCTACCAGTTCCGCATGACCGCCAGCTGCTGCAAGCATCATCAAAGATACGCCTGTCCTCGCATGGTCCATTGCTGGGACACGAAAGGTGGCATCGTGGGCGAGAAGGTGCCAATAAAATAAATAGATTTCTTGATGCTTTTTACACACACAGGAATCTACCAGCTTCAACCACTGTACAAGGCAGCCACGGCGGTCCCTGCGAGTAGTTCGCAAATCACATGATGGGCAAATTGAACACTACGAGGGGTCTGGGGCTTAGTGAAGGGATTCGAGGCGCCAGAAAATTCACACGTTTGGCATACCGCACCTGGCATGGGCACGGTTCACGTCTAATGCTTCGGTCATCTTCAAAGATCCTGACGCGGCTGTCTTTCTGGTCTTAGTGGCCACTGCCTAGAAATATTATCTTCTTTGTTGTTACATTTTTCTGAAACCCACGCATATACCAACGAACTTCTGCAAATGACTATTGCCAACCAAAGTTGTTGCTACAGCTGCACAGAATGCAAACGACACTGCCTAGCCACTGGTGTGCCTGCCTCTTGGGGCAAACCACCGAAGGGGTAATCAATACGTGTTTTGCGATGGAAATGTCAAGATGCATGTTTACATTGCATGTGGAAACACGCGCATGTACTTTCATGCATTACGTACATTACATTACATTACATTACATTACATTTCATTACACTACACTACACTACATTACATTACATTACATTACATTACATTACACTACATGACATGACATGACATTACATTACAGTATATTACATTGCATGACATGAAATGACATTACATTACATCACACTATATTACATTACAGTACAGTACAGTGCAGCACAATACAGTACAGGAGACAACTTTACATTGCATTGCATTTTATGGCATGGCATGGCATCGCATGGCATGGCATGCCTACACACATATACATACAAACTTCATATTACATTACATTACATTACATTACATTACATTCCGTTCCATTACATTACATTACATTGCATTACATTACACTGCATTGCATTACATTACACTACAGTACATGACATGACATCACATGACATTATATTACATTAACTTACATTGCATGACATGACATGACATTACAGTATTGCGTTGCATTGCCTTGCACTGCATTTTATGGCATGGCGAGGCATTGCATTACATTACATTACGTTGCATACGTGCAAAAAAGAGACATACACACACACATGCACACATACATACAAATATACCAACAGACCTACTGTACACACACACACACTTGCGCTAGAGTACATTGGAGTGAACAAACAAGCAATGACTGAATGTAGTGAAGCGGACAGAGAATTAACCACAATCCTCTTAAGCGAGCATAGCACCAAGAAGGTACTGCAAGCGACGCCGCAGCAGCAAGGCATGTACCACATACCGAGCCATTCTATAAAATCATATCCAGCCACATAGCAAGATACCACCCAGGGATCAAAACATCTGCAGATGTCCTACACGGAATCTTGAACGGTACTGCATGCACAGCCCCCTCGACCTGTACTGTGCATGTCAACCTAGACCCAGGTGTCATAAGGGAGTTCAGCACCGGAAAGAAAGTAAGCCAGCATGGCTGCACTTACAGAAGCTGAGGACAACCATGAGCCATGGCAAATCATAGCACTTATTGATTCTGTGCACTCGCTCCTTCAAAGGCCTCCCGGAAAACTCCAGTGAGATTCGATTTCAAGTTCATCAATTGCACTGGTGCAGCTAGAGGCAGTTGCACCTGGGAAAGGTGCCAGCGCAGCCATGGCAACGAAAAACAAGGCCACAGGACAATCAAAAAAATCTATAGTCGATAGGGACATCCTGGTGGATTGCTCTGACCATGACAGGTAAAGCCTCACCAAAAGTGGCAATGTAACCATGCCAGGTATCAACCAACAATCTTCAACCGCAACACCAACCAACACCGACAATCAACGACAACAGCCACAGAAAAAACAAAACAAACAAGCACAACAACCTCAAGGGAGCAAGAACAGCAACGACAGGAACAGCAACAACAACCACAGCGACAATTGTGACGACGACAACGACGACGATGACGACGATGACCACGACGACCACGACGACCACGATGACCACGAAGACAACGCAACAACAACAACAACAACAACAACAACAACAACAACAACACTGATAGAAACCACGAACCTCAATGCATCTATGTGCATCTCTTGTACGCTCTTAGGGGAAACGTAGAATGTGGTATTTGTTGGAAACCTTGCGTAGAAACAAGCTTTGGGAATAGAGCCTTGGTGGTGATATCGTTGTTGTGTTATGATTGGGCGGTTGTGGTTGTGGTTGTGGTTATGGCTGTGGTTGTGGTGCTTGTTCCGGCGCAGGAGGTGGTGGTTGTGAAGGTTGTGCTGGTGGTGATGATGGTGCTGGTGGTTGTGGTGTGGTGGTGTAGGGGTCGTGTAGTGGTGGTGGTCTAGTAGTGGTGGTGGTGTGGTGGTGATGCTTTAATGGTTGTGTTTTGGTAGGGGTGCTTTAGTGGCGGCGTTTTGGGTGCTTTTGGGCGGTGGTGTTGTAATGTTGTTTTAGTGCTGTTTTTTGCAAGTGGTTGCTTTTTAAGCTGTGTTTTGAGCGATGGTGTTGTAGTGAACGGAAGAACCAAACGAACAATACCACTCCTGGCCTTGCCCACACCCCAGAATCTGATTCTATTCTAAAGCCATCAAAGCACAGTCTTCGATGCCGGATGGTCCATTCTGTGGCGGCAGCTGACCGAAAAGTTCTTCCGAGGGTAAAAAATTGCATCAAGATCCACCTGGCAGATGCCGGACCCTGGTGCCTCGCCACATGAGCACTTGATATATCTGTGCCATTCTGTGCCGACGTTGCTTCATGTTTTACCAACAGAGTTAGTGCCAAAACAAGAGAATAAATCTAAACACCTAACTTGCTGGCTGCCCCAAAAACTATCGTTTTGATAGGAAAGTGGCAACGCCAACGAGACATTCCACGAGGTGCATCCCATCAGCAAAATCCAAACTGCCCATGGTTGGGCGTTTTCCGTATTGTTTCCTTCTTGTTTTTTGTGCTTGCCATTTGGTGGTTTCTCCAGCCATAGGGGTACCCTCAGTTATCATCTAGTTTATGATAATACATTATTTAGAATTTAGAATAATAAATCAAACCTCTTTTTGGGGGTTCCCTATTTTGAGAAACACCTATTTGGTTGGTATATTCCCTATCATCAACCATTGCTAATGGCTACAAGCCCTATAAAACCACCATATCATTCAGAAAGATTCGACCGCTCAGGATCTTCTCATCTCGGACTGGGCCTTTCGTGCGGCCAGGAATGAAGCCATGTCCCAGGTTTCGCAATACAAGGATTCGAGCGACAGCGGCCTCAAAACAGGAAGCCAATGTAGAGAAACGATCCATAAATGGTGTGCTTAGAACAGAAAATGGATGTTTTTGGACGGCGTTCATGGCAACTCACAACTGGTGCTTCGCCTGCGATTCTCGCAAAAAAGGCCGTAGTGAACTCCTTTTGTGACGACATCCTTGGCCAGCTTGACCTGGCGTGGCGTGGGTTTGTGCGATGCACCCTCACGGTCCAGTTTCTGCAACGCTCGGCATGCACAACGAACGTTGTGAATGCTCAGAACATGCTCAAAATCATTGTGTTTTCAAGTGGAAATTGTTGGCTGGCACATCGCTTCTCTGCTGACAAACACACCACACACCTTCTTTTTAATATGTCATGCAAAAACTGAGAGACTAAGAAACTGGGGCATCCCCTTGGAACGCGGGGGTGAAGGAAATACATTATGAAAGTCAGAAAATGTTCACCAGGGATTGAAATTAAAACCTCCGAATATGGCGTTTCGCTCAGCTATTCCTGGCATTCTGTGGTTGCTATGCACTTTAAGGGGGTCATACCAATGGCCTTTGATTCAAGGAAAATTAGGAAAGAAAGTTCCATGTTACAAACATGGACAAAGTACAAGATCCAAACATACATCACAGTATGCTATTTCACACATCACAACAAATATCACAATATCTCACAAATCAAAATGTACACATCACAACGGTCCACACCAAATACGCCTGTATGTAAAAATGATGTCTTGCACTTGATGTGCTCTTGTTGATTGTATGTTCTGTGCTGTTGCTTGTTGTCGCTCTCGCTGTTGCTGTTGCTGTTGTTGTTGCTGTTGCTGTTGCTGTTGCTGTTAGTGTTGTTGGTGGTGGTGGTGCTGCTGCTGCTGTTGTTGTTGCTCTTGCTCTTGTTCTTGTTCTTGTTCTTGTTTTTGTTTTTGTTTTTGTTGCTGTTGTTGGTGGTGGTGGTCGTGGTGGTGGTGGTGGTAGTGGTGGTGATGTTGTTGTTGCTGCTGTTGTTGCTGTTGTTGTTGGGCTGCTGTTTATTGGGGTCGTTTGTATTTGCGCTCTTGTTTTTACTACCATTGTCAGCATCCCTAGGCGTGCCTCTAAAAATGATAGGCGCAGTGTTGGGCACCCCCGAAGTGCGACAAACAAACATCAACCAACCCACCAAATTGCCAAATCCAACCGACCAAACTACAAACAAGATGCTGCCAAGTATTGATGGAATGAAATGAAATCTTTACCCGTGGCAGGTTGAATTTCCCCTCCTTCCTGCCCAGCTTCCTTTCTTCCTTCCCTCACTCCTTCCTTCCTTCCTTTCTGCTCTGATAATGTGGCTGCTAAACGAAATCTGACGCGCAAACAGACAAGTAGAGAGATAGATACGTAAGTAAGTATAGACGGGCTTTGTTGACACTAACTGCCACCACCCTGGACTGTTTCGTCTCAATGGGCAAAATCATCATGCACATTTCTACGCTTAACAAGCCAGCGCATCTTATATCAAACCGCCCAATGAATTTCACTGTTTGAGCTATTGAATCCTTTTGAACCCTATCGACCTGTTGGACCCATTCATACAAGGATAGCAGTCGCAGATTGCGGTGGCTGCGAAGATCCGTTCGAGGTGAAACATAAGGGGCGAAGATACACCACTTGAGTCGACTCGAGCCGTTTCGAGTACTGCATTCGAGCCGAGTTCTTACTGCATTCGAAGAGTTCACTTGTCGCAGCCAGGTCAAACCCAGCCGTCTCAAACCCAGCCGTCCCATGCACGCAAAACCTGAACAAACTTCAGTCACCTGGAACACTGTAGCCAATTCAGGAGTCACATGAGGTAGGATATAGCCATCTGCTTGTTTGATCCTGATACCATTGTGCACGGCCGACACTGACGCCCAGGCTTGTGATTATCCCCCATTATTTGTTGGTTCATGGTTAATATTGACCCATAGCTATTTGAATACATCAATTGTTTCAATGTGGGGAGCCATCCCATCGCACCTGTGAGAGCTTCAGGCACTCGTCGGCAAGAATGTTCACAGTTTCCATGGGATAAGTCACAGAGCATGCAGGCATCTTAGTGGCACGTAGTGGCAGCAGGATGGGGCCAAAGATTCAAGACTGGAACTGTTGGATGACAACTCTTTTCGAGTTGACGCACAATGCGTTAAAAATGTGTTTTGGATCCCAACAACTTAGAAATCGCAATAGCAACTTTCAAAACTCTGACAGCCCTCAAGTTGCACCTGCAAAAACCAGGAGCTAGAAACTTCCAATCCATCGCTTCAGTTTCACGCAAAGTCTGATTGGAAAATCACTGCAAGGACCTGAATCTCCTGTCCATTTCAGCATCCTAATGTGACTGAAAGATTGGCTAGACAGCACCACAACATGACTGAAATGTGCTGACCAACCTGGTCATACCCGTGCACAAGACTGTCTGATTCCAAAATAATAAGAGCTTAGTCCGCGGAAAGGTTGTGAAAATCGATGCGTGAGCGCATGTTTCACGTACATAGTGCACAAGTATTTCGGACAAATACAAAGCTATGGGACATATATATATATATGTATATGTATATACATATATATATATATATATGTATATTTACACATCTATATATATATATGCTGTATATGCACTCACATGAATCTTTGCGAGTACATGCTAATCCGAGTTTGCTAACATACTGCAGCAGCACCGGGTATTTTGGTGTGATTCTACCGCCATTTTCATCAAAGAATCACTGGTGCTGCACTAAGTCGGGCCAACATCTGAAGCTGAACAAACACCAGCCCAGGGTAGTTCTTCAAGCCAAGGTTCCGGAGAGATCGCATGCATTCCGATAGGATAAGCACCACCAACGGCATCAAGCTTCTTGACTGCCCGGAGCCACCACCCTCGGCATCTCTCTCGAAGATGCACCATCTCGTTCCTTGGGGCGCACGTGGGTGTGTGCGAAATTGCGCGAGGTTTACTCGAAATCCCACCATGCCAAGCATGGCCAAGTACCTGATCTTTTCTTGCCAAAGGTCTCATGGTCCACGTAGACCACATCAAAATGGGCAAAATCCCACCTTTCCTCAATCTCCAGCTCGCTCAAGTCTTCATTGGGTTTCGCCCCCCACTTAGCCCAGTTCATGTTGGAGAAGGGTGCCATTGATGAAAGCGTCCATGCAAACCTCCTGAGTGCACCAGGGGAGTCCAGAGCAGGAGCAGCAAAAACGCTAGCGACTCATCTGCTTACACTGTGCGGATTAGAGACAATGGCTGCACGCCAGAGCCAAGCAATCTACATAGCAATCTGTGGCGATCTGCTGAAAAGGGTATGCGAAATGAATCTCACCCAAAAGGCTGAGTTGGGTCACCTGGCCACTGCACCAAGGAAACTAAAAAACCAGTGGCTGGCCCCGCAAAGCGCTGATCCATCTGGGGGCGGTGTGGATGATTCAGCCTTGGCTCCGAGTTTTGATGTCATTTCATCCCATTTGTTTGGTGAATCTCCGTGTTGCATCAGGTACCATATTGAACGATGGTCGGTATCACTCGTTCCAGACTTGCCCCCGCAATAGGATGCTTTACCCATCAAATGTGATTAATGGTGCAGAACGGTTCTTTCTTTTCACGTTCGCTATTGGAGCAAATGCCATCCCCGAAACAATGGAGACACTCGGAAAACGGAATGGTTCGACAGGTGAATTGCTGCTTTGGACCACCAAAAAGTCAACGCAGGTTGGCCAAAAGGGATCTCCAGACCCAGCATCTTTCCAGCTGTCAACCAAGTCCGTTGATCCGAAGCCAGGCAATCGCACCATGCTTCGTAGTCTGTGGGGTCGAGCATGCTACCAACGGACATCCAAATTGCCACCCACCAGTTGTCACCCACGCGATCCCTGCTCAAGGTCTTCGCAGAATCGGAAGTGATGAAGTTGAAATACTGCCTGCCACAAAACAATAGGAAGTCTGGAAAGAATCACCAATAACTGGGATGAATACTGTGCACATTGCTTGAGCTAGAGCATCACGGAGGCAAAACAGAAAGCTTGCTCGAACAAGTTCGCTCATTCGGTTTCAAAAAAGAGTTCTGCAATTACATGTATGACCAAGGTTGTGAGTAAACGATTCTTCGGCTTTTCAAGGGCAGAACGCACCAACTTGGAAGACAACGTGTTTTGTGCCTACAAAACAGTTCCTGAGTCATAGCTGCACCCGTCTTAGCACCGAGCAGCAGCAGCAACAGCAACAACAACAACAACAACAACAACAACACCAACAACAACAACAACACCAACAACAACACCAACAACAACAACAACAACAACAACAACGGTGGCAACAGCAAACAAAGCAACCACAACAATGGCAACAACCAAAACGGCATTCAAAACCACCATCACAATCATAACAACACCTGCCATACAAAACTGCGCAAACAAATCCTGGCTTTCTTGGGCTTATGCATGGTACGTCAGAACCCAAGCATCGAAGATGCTTGCTTGTGTGTGTATAGGAAGATGCCCAAAGTATTACTCTGGTAAATCCGTGGATGGAAAAAATCCAGCAAAACGTGTAGTAGAGTTTGTAAACACGGGCATGGACGGCAGTTCCCAATCCAAAGCCCTTCAATGTGCTACTGCATCCTGTGCAACCCTGCGGCACCATGTCATGTAGACGTACTGCTCGTTCCGTACCAAAATCAAACAAACTGTGTCTGTGCTTGTGGTTGTGGGAGGTTGAATAGATTCACTGACGCCAAAGTCTGAGGTCAACACCACAGATTGGGCCAAACTTTGTTCTGGGACGACTAGTGAAGAATCACAGCTGCAGCTACAAATTTTAAGCACTACCCGTGCCTGATTTGACTCTGACTGTTCGCAAACCGCACGACGCCGGAACAAAACTCTGCTGCTAACATTTCCTGAAAGGATAAGTGAGCCTCAGAGAAATCGGCCAGGGACAAATGTTGCTCCTTCAGTGAAACCATGGTCTGGATTGGAACATTGGCCGAAACCCAAGCATTCTTTTGTTGGTGGTCCCAGCGACATGTGGCAAATTATCGCGAATG
Organism: Symbiodinium kawagutii; assembly: GCA_009767595.1. Lineage (NCBI taxonomy): Eukaryota > Dinophyceae > Suessiales > Symbiodiniaceae > Symbiodinium > Symbiodinium kawagutii. The sequence goes on from VSDK01005948.1 coordinate 361,906, forward strand.
TCTCTTCTCCCTTCTCCCTTCTCTGGTCACTCCTCTCTCCTCTTCTCTTGTCTCGTGTCTCTTGTCTCGCTTCTCTTGTCTCTTCTCTTCTCTTTTCTCTCTTCTCTCTTCTCTCTTCTCTCTTCTCTCTTCTCCCTTCTCTCTTCTCTCTTCTCTCTTCTCTCTTCTCTCTTTTCTCTCCTCTCCTGTATCCTCTCCCCTATCTCCTCTCTCTTCTCTCTTGTGTCTTCTGTCTTTTCTCTTCTCTCCTGTCTCCTCTCTCCTATCTCCTCTCTCTTCTCTCCTGTCTCCTCTCTCATGTCTCATCTCTACTATCTCTGCTCTCTTCTCTCCTGTCTCCTCTCTCCTATCTCCTCTCTCCTCTTCTCTTGTCCATTCTCTCTTTCTCTCTTTCTCTTCTCTTTTCTCTCTTCTCTCTTCTCTTCTTCCCCTTCTCCTTCCTCTCCTTCTTCTCCTTCTTCTCCTTCTTCTCCTTCTTCTTCTTCTTCTTCTTCTTCAATTCCCTTCTCCTTTCCCCTCCCTTATTCTCTCCTATCCTCTTTTTTCCTTCTCTTCTGTTTCCTTCTTCTTCCATTTTCTTCCTTGTTCTCTTATTACATCTGCCTCTATCTTCTTCTCCCTTCACTCTTCTTCTCCCTTCACTCTTCTTCTCCCTTCTCTCTTCTTTTCCCTTCTGCGTGCTGCGTCTCCTTCTTATCCCTTCTTATCCCTCCTTCTCCCATCTTCTCCCTTGTTCTCATCTTCTCCTTTCTTATCCCTTCTTCTCCCTCCATCTTCTTCTTCTTCTCTTCTCTCTTCTTCTCCCTTCTTCTTCTCCCTTCTTATCCCTCCTTCTTCTCCCTTTTTCTCCCTTCTTCTCTCTCTCTCTCTCTCTCTCTCTCTCTTTCTTCCTTCTTCTCCCTTCTTCTCCCTTGTTCTCTCTTCTGTCTCCATTCTTCACCCTCCTTCTCCCTTCTCTCTTCTTATCCCTCCTTCTCCCGTCTTCTCCCTTGTTCTCACCTTCTCCTTTCTTATCCCTTCTTCTCCCTCCGTCTTCTTCCTTGTTCTCACTCCTTCTTCTCCCCTTCCCTTCTTCTCCCTTCTTCTTCTCCCTTCTTATCCCTCCTTCTTCTCCCTTTTTCTCCCTTCTTCTCTCTTTTTCTTCCTTCTTCTCCCTTCTTCTCCCTTGTTCTCTCTTCTGTCTCCATTCTTCACGCTTCTCCCTTCTCCCTTCTTCTGCCTTCTTCTCCCTCCTGTCTCCCTTCTCCCGTCTTCTCTCTTCTCCCTCTCTCCTCCATTCTTCTTTCTCCCTTCTCATTTCTCCCTTCTTCCGCCTTCTCCTCCCTACTTGCCTCTTCTTTCTGGTGAATGCCCAGCCATAGTCATGGTGCAACATGAACGCGGGGCAACCCTGATGGCACTCTTTACTTCAAGCTTCATGAACAAATTAGTGGTTGGGCTCGGCCCAGCTCCCTTAGGGTCATCAGTTTGCAATTCAAAGACCGGTGCTGCACCGAGAAACAAATTGGTATTTCGCTTCACCCGCGTCGTCCAGCTTTTGGAAAATTGGAACGCGTTCCAACTTTAGCATTGACACGAAAGATTGGCACAAGACCTCATGCAAGGCAGGGGAAGCAGCCACTCCCTTCATGCCATAAACCCTAACAGTTGGAATGTTCACCGTTCTGCGCGTCATATTTTTCTCGGTTTTGGCTCTGCTTGCCAATCGTGCGTCTTCTTTTCATCTTTCGTTCTCTTCTTTCATTGACAAGAATTCCTGGCTAAATTCCAACGGCCGGTCATCAACGTATGTTTTGCGATGAACGGTGAAGAAGCAAAAACCAAGATGTAAAAAGAACGGACAAACATGATCTTCACAAACACATGTAATGGACCCTCATTGTTACTAATGGTTCTGCCACACGTCCCACTGGAGGAACCCCCAGCGTTGACCACTGGCCCAACAAACATGTCTGGCGCCTCGCTTTCACAGGCATCTTTCAAAAAATCCAAGGTCAAAGCACGCCGTCGCATAGATTGGCCCTGCCGCGCTGTCTACAAACGGCAACCGCAGCCACAAGCAAGCACTCACTATTGCAACTGTGTGATCTTTATTACATTTATGGTATCTCTCAGGTGATCAAATGCCAAATGCGCCCAGAATTGTCTTTTTATACTTTCGTACGCAGGCCCAAATGCCTATTGGTGAAAGCACTCATCGACCTACGGCCCCGTTTTCTCCATATTTTTGGGGAAAAGATTTGAGCAACAGGAAAGTGAAGCAAAACAGCGACACTTTCCTGGCCGAATTGCGAACGACCGGCCCAGGGCCTGCCATGCGACAGCTTGAAAATACTTCCGGGCATCTGCGCTCTTGAGAACCTCCATGCTCTTGATCATCGCCTTGTCGCTTTCACCGTCCCGCGACATGAATTTCCTGGGAGACTCGGAATCCAGCCAGCAAGGTCAACGACTGACTTTGATGTGGGAGGAATTGGAACCATCACTCCATTGTGCTCAGAAATTATTTTACTTACATCAAATTGCCGTGGTTCATTCATCAACTTCAAAACGCGAAGCATCAGCACAAGGCTGCTTCTGGGGCCCTGCATGTAAAAGCAGTGGAAACACCCTTGCAGGCAATTGTCGTAGCCATAGACCTGTCAACCCCACAAACTTGAAATAGGTCCTTGTTGCTAGCGATTTTGATGGTGTGTCTTTTGTTGGCACGGCCATCGGGTCAACTCACAATATCTGAAGGAAAACTTGTTCTTGTTTTAAGCGCTGTCTAAGATGTGTGTGTGTGTGTGTCTTTCAGTCTGTCAATAAGGGTTGGCAATTGTTTTTCCCATCCTGTGCATGATTTTATTATGTGACTTCACCCCAAAAGTCAAAGCCAACCTGACCTGGAAACAAAAAGGGTCAACATCGCCTCGGATCTGGAAAAGTCTACAAATGAAACATGTAAAAATTGCCCCAGATCTCCACAGACAAGTTTCGCAGCGTCTGACTGATGCAACATCAAATTGAAAGCCCGCCTCAGAAGAGCAGAACCAAGCGGCATCAAGTTATATGGCCTTGGGTCAAAACCCTGTACCCCTGGTTCCCCCATCATTAACCTTTGTTTTCGCTTAGTATTGTTGGTAAATCCTCCATTAGTTGGTTGGTTAATATTGACCCATCGCCATATAAGTGCCCAAGAACACTGGTCCTGGATTTGTTGAGGCTGCGGCTTCTTGGTGACGATAGGCAGCATGTGCAACACAACTATGTATCTATGTATCTATGTATCTATCTATCTACCTTTCTTTCTCTCTACTTATCTATCTGTCCACTTATCTATCGACTTATCGATCTATAGATCTATCGATCTATCTATCTATCTATCTATCTATCTATCTATCTATCTATCTATCTATCTACTTATCTATCTACTTATCTATCTATATATATATATATCTACCTTTCTACCTGTCTATCTACCTTTCTATCAATTTACCTTTCCTATCTATCTATCTATACGTTCAAGAGAACTCTGCCCTGGCTCGGCAACTCTTCCGAAGAGCCAGATCCGCTGGGAAGGAGATTGAAATGAAGGCTGGCACTGCCATTGCCCCACTAGAAACAGTGTTGTAGACCTCTGGCTTTGAACCGTTTGATACCCAACCCACCTGTCACTGATATCATATCACTGACCGACAAACATGTCATCCCACAGCAAGACAGGCATGTCATCCCGCAAACCAAACTCGTCTCAACACGTGCTCCCAATGCTTCAGTACACAAGCCTGGTCCATCAGCAGTAACTCTAACGGAACGTCAGGCCACACCCATCGGAGTGCCGATAAAAGGCAAAAAGGCCATGCAACAGGAAAATGTGTGATACTCGACAGGAGGCAGTGTTCCTCCTCAATACAACAGGTATGGTTGCAACCGGGGGCTGGAGAATAAGAGAAACGCTGGAAGTAGATGAAACTGCAGAAAGAATTTGAGTTTCCTTCCAAAGACCCTGGCTCTTTGAACATGTCTCACGCTTTCATGCACTAAAGGGGAGTTCGACCCCAACAAACATCAGCCAATTGACCCACGTTCCAGAAGATGTCCCAACGTTTTAGACACCTCAACTACAACCCCCCTCACTCGGCCTGGTGCCAAGGAAAGCCAAGGACTTTTAGTGGACGGTCGTGGATGTGCAGACGTGGATAATCAAAAGGACACGACATGTCCCTGCTCAACATGACCGACAGGACAAGACCTCTTGAAAACAATCATTGTTAACCACTACAACACAGGAGCTGCACGTACAACATCTCAAAACCAGCTGCACGAACTCACAGAAGCCGACCCTTGCCCTTCCACCACAGTGCGCTAAGCAAGAATCAACTCCCACCATCAACAAACTGCCACACTCTAAGCCTAAGCCACCCTGCAAAATCAACTTTTCGGCCACCTTCTCCCTCGTTGAGTCCCGACTAGTCTGTTGCTGAAGGGGTCATGAAGCTTCAATTATTCACCAGGCATCTCACCGGCCCCAGTCACACTGCTTCAAGTCAGCTGCATGTTTTTCGTTGCAACCTGAAATAATACGAAATCCGAAATCCAAGACGCTGATAGACTGCAACCTTGTCAAGAACCTTCGTGCTTCCTCCATCCTGAGGCCCACGGCAATCGATTTGCAGAGAACGACACAGCTTTCGGATAGAATTAGCTCTAACAAGATGGCCAGCGTGTACAACCGACATGGGTCCCCCATTGCCATGCCAACTCACAATTTAAGGGTTATTTGTCTGTCCACCAATGGTGTTTTCCCCAGAAAAAAAGCCATTTGGAAAACTGTTCTCCGAAAAGAAAAAAAATCAGCAACTCGAAATTGTGCAAAAACCACTGCCATCACACATGTTTTGAACATCTTTGAACCGCATCTCGGTCACATTTCCCCTTTGGTTCGGCGCATGATCCGAAGAAACCGTGGAGACCCAAGTTGCCCGCTGGTTGGGTCGGGCCAGGCTATCTCCAACCCGGCTGCTGCCAGGCTTCCAGTTTGGTTTTGCGGAGAACGTTGGTCAGCAAGCAAAGGCACAGCGGATTGCCTGCAGCTTCGTTATAAGCCCTGCTAGTGGGCCCTGCTCCCACGGCGCCAGTCTGAGAACTTCAGCTTTTGTCCCCCTGTGATTCTGTTCAAAAGGGGTTCTGCCAAGCGTAGGCACAAACACGTAGGCATAAGTTTTTGCTGCAGAAAGCATGGCACGCATCTTTCAATACAAAATCCAAGAGCATGGGACTACAAAATCAATCCGTGCTGGAGGGCACCGGTGGACGCCAGTGAACCATCCATTCATTTTCATCCCCAGGCCCCGGGGTTGGGTTGAATGCTACATGCTGGCTGGCGAATAGTTCAAACATGATCGAACCTTGGGCACAGGATACACCAATCACTCGAATCAGGGAGGTCTTCAGAGCACCTTTGGTGCGTTTTGGTCCAAAGTGTTTACCAAGAAAAAGCCGAGGCAATACAAAGCCAAACGCTTTCCTACAAAAATTGCGCAGGCACGATTTCTAACGGCTAAGATATCGAAGGATCAGCACCTGTCCACGTGCCGTTTGCGGCTCACAACGTGCAAGTTACTGCGCGGAGATATTTGGACTGCACAAGGCAACAAAATTCAAAACAGCAAATCTACATCTGCCAAGAAAAAGCGAGGCAATGAATACAAACCGAACACATTGCTACAAATTGGAAGGGAGCAAAACAGTTCCTTACAAAAAGCCAGCTATGTCACTTCGTACATGCCCCGCTTGGGGTTGACAACGTCCAAGTTACTGTGCGGAGATGACTGCCATTGGCAACAGCAAACCAGCAGCTCCCACAAAAAGAGGCAGCACAAGGCAGCAAAATCTTTCTACCAAGAACTTGAGGCCAGGGGTAGGCAACGAAAGCTCGTATTGCTACAACTTGAACAAGAAAGAATGATAAAACAAGGATTTTGTCGCATATAAAATTTGAGATAAGAAAAACTCAACAAGTGGAAACTGCCTCAAAAACGCACAAAAAGTTGCTTGAATTGGTAGCCCATGGAGCCCGGGGTGTCAATGAATTTCTACCTTTTGGAGTCTAAAGCAAGAGCAATTTCAGACGCAGAGAGCTTTGGTGAAAAGGCCAGGCAGATAGCGAAACATGTAAGAGCCCTTCACTCAGTCTTTTGGGGTCAAACATGGTGAAACTCTATGCTACACAATGGATTCACGCCTCTGAATCATGGGCAAAAAATCATGACAAAAAGCCTTTTCGATTGCTATATGAGATAAGTTGAAACAGAGCGTGTCCGAGAAATATGACGAACCACGATTGCGCTAAAAAGACTGTTTCCTGAGTGATTGCTACAAGTTACATTTTACCGCGTCGGACGACGTCTGTATACTTCCTTCGACAATGTGGCTGCATTCCGAAGCACCAGTTCTCGGAAAGACCCAAACTAATTCGCCAAAAGCCGTTTTTAAGTCGCCATCATTTTTCAACAATTCCCTCCATAGCCCTGAAATGCATATTAAAGACCTCCCCTGATCTTTTCTGATATCAACCACGCTGAACATGTCATACCAGCTACAGCACCTGAATGAAACAGCAACGGTTGAACAACACGCTGAATAGGGTCATCTTGGCCCAATTAGGTCGACTGATACAGCTTCAAAATCCCATGATCTTCTCCCCCATCGCCTATCTTACTACCTCCAACAGGCGCGGTCCCAGCCTGTCAAAGTGTGGTATGCGGGCAAACGGATCAAGCTGGTGATCTTTTCAATGGTGCTTTCGCTATCCTTCATTCGTTCCATCATCCTCAGCAGCTTGGACAATCAGCATGTGCCATGAATTTCTATGGGCCCCGATTGCCCCGGGCGGCCATGCGCTGGGGCCGGGGAGATGCAGGAGAAAAAGACAGGCACCGAGGACAAGGTAGCCATTCCTTGAAATAATGGAGAACCCCTCTCAGAGTTTACTGTTTAACAGGCAAAAGCTCATGTGTTTGATGTATTATATTTTTCGTAGGGGGATCGAATCATCATCCCATCACTGGGGAGTCTGTGACAGAGCACCCAACATCAGCTGTCAACGACAACGACAACCTTCCAGGATTTGTATTTGCTGGGTCCCACAGACCCCGCTGGGCCCCGGTGGGCCCAGCAGCCGAGCTTCTTGCGAGACAAAAGCACTGCATCTTCGACCGGCAAACGAGACAACGTCACAGCCACAAAGCCTCGCGCCATGGCCCATGCCCAAGCCCCCAGCGTGTCTCCCTGTGGACCACTGAACCTTATCACGACTGAACCCTGTCCAGAACAGTTGAAAAAAAACGCCATCCCTGTGTAAACAAAGGCGTGCATGTGTGAGTTTACGCCAAGAAGAGAGTGCTTGGTTTTTGATGAAATCAAACAATCGACATTGGCTTGTGTTTTGAGCAACAGAATGAAACTGACCCCGCCTCGACTGGCCATGAACTCATTCTCCTTCAATGCCAGCACACCTTGCAGCAGTGAGAGGTCAATTCAATGGAGGTAGATGCTGCCCAGTGCACTGGCAAAAGTCCCAACAACCAAATGTGGCAAGTGCATCTGATTCATGGAATGTCTGAGGCCCCTGGTAGTGGGGAGCGGATGAAGCATGTGCATCGATGATGATGATGATGATGATGATGATGATGATGATGATGATGATGATTATGATGATGACGATGATGATAATAATGACGATGACGACGATGATGGTGATGCTGATGCTGATGCTGATGATGCTGGTGATTATGATGGAGGTAATGAATATGATGATAACGACGACACAGAAAATCATGATGATGATGATGATGATGATGATGATTATGATGATGACGATGATGATAATAATGACGATGACGACGATGATGGTGATGCTGATGCTGATGCTGATGCTGATGATGCTGGTGATTATGATGGAGATAACGAATATGATGATGACGACGACAAAGAAAATGATGATGGTGATGATGATGATGATGACGACGACAACCACAACGATGATGATGATGATGATGATGGTGATGATGATGGTGATGATGATAAGGATGATGATGCTGATGATGATGATGACGACGACGACAAAGAAAATCATGATGATGATGATGATGATATTGATGATGATGATGATGATGATGATGATGATGACGATGACGACGACGACGACGACGACGACAACGAAGATGATGATGAAGATGATGATGACGATGACGACGACGACGACGACGACAACGAAGATGATGATGATGATGATGATGATGATGATGATGATGATGATCATGATGATGATGATGATGATGGTGATGATGATGATGATGACGACGACGACGACAACGAAGATGATGATGATGATGATGATGATGATGATGACGACGATGAGGACGATGATGACGATGACGATGACAATGATGACGATGACGACAATGATGACGATGATGAAGATGATGAAGATGATGAAAATGATGGCGATGATGTCGATGACGATGACGATGGCGATGCCAATGACAATAACAATGGCGATGACGATGACGATGACGATGACGATGACGACAATGATTACGATGATGACCATGACGACGATGATGACGATGATGACGATGATGACGATGATGACGACGATGACGACGATGATGACGATGATGACGATGATGACGACGATGACAACGATGACAACGATGACGACGATGACGACGATGAGGAGGATGACGACGATGACGACGATGAGGACGATGACGACGATGAGGACGATGACGACGATGACGATGATGATGGTGATGGTGATGATTATGGGAAATGATGGGAAATGATGGATTGTTGGAGATGCTGGGGGATAGGCTAGATATCCATCGCCCCTTCTGGGACCTACTTGTGTGCACTTGTCGATTGTATTTACGATGAATTCTGCACATTCTGAGGTACAGTCTTGAGTCGAGGTTCGGAAGATTTTTTGGGTTTCATTCAGTGGGGGATGCTAAATACATGGATACGTTACACAAGTATTTTTTTTCTCCTACTTTCTCCTGTTCTCGCAGCATTTCTGATCCCGCCAAAGCTTGAAAGCCCGTAAAACCTTGTTGGATCCAAGATCCCAGATTTCTGGAGCTTAACGCCTTGGAATCTTGGATCTTGGAAGCTTTGAAAGACTTTAAAGCTTCCAGTGGGCTCCAAAATACTCTAAGCACCTGTTTTGGTGTGTGGGTAGGGTAGGCCCTCAAATTGGTTGGTTTTGTTTGTGTTGTTGCTTTTTGGTTTCTTCAGGCCCTCAGATATAACCTCTCAAGATGTTTGCGGCCCAGTAATATTTATTGCTTGCAGCCCCAATAAATTCAAAAAAAAAGAAAATCAAACAAAGTTTCAGGAAACTTGTTTAGGGGCGGGGAAATTGTTAGTTGATTGTTTATATTCAACGTTTTTGGGGTGTAGTAGATGTCAGATGGCAGATGGTCAATAAGAATGTAATGAAGCAGAAACAAGTGTAGTCTTTCGCAGGGGGGTGAGCGCCTGTGCGCAAGAATAAAGACATACATACATCTACACATATATATATATATATACCTATGTTATTTATATATATATATGTACTTGTACATGCATACAATTTATAGACACACACACAAATATATATATATATATATACATTGTCGGTATATGGGGTTTGGACAGCCACCATAGCATTGGAACTCGGAAGTCCCGTCAGTGCCGTCGTCTCCCCGCCTGGTCTGGAAGTCAAGATTGGGAAGTGGTTTGGTTCCTGCTCCATCACGGACCCCATGTAGTTCAACACCAGCATGCGCATGGAAGAAGCCTCATCCAAGCCGTCGAGGAGCAAGATCAGGCCCATCGTTGTCGATTCAGCACTGTCTTCTTCCATAGATGCGTTCCGCATGTCCGAGACCAACATCATCAGATTGGAGTCCTGCCACAGGGTGCAGCTGCTGTGCTAACTAACCTAGCGAGCAACCTATGGCGGTTCCCAAGTGGTGCTGTGTTTGTCAAGGGAAGACAACCAGCAGCCAGGGATCATGTGTACATCTTTATCACCAGCACAATGTTGTGGCTTCGGGCAACCCCAAGTTTGAGGGCATCAGCCGCCGTTGGAAAGCACATCTCTGTATAAATGTTTGAGCTGGCCTTTTGTTGGTTCCTGGGAAATTAAGAACAACATAGAATGATTACAAAGTTCGTTCATACCCCTCAAGCTGCTGACGCTGACGTTCTGATGTAAGAAACAAACTGTTCTATGCATCAACTGCTGAAAGTGTCAACTATCAGTAATCAAGCGTCATCATATTTCCACAAAACAAATGCTTAGTGGAGTTAATTGTTGAAAGGGGTAGAAGAATTCAAACAAAGCATCATCACAACCACCACAATCATCATCATCATCATCATCATCATCATCATCATCATCATCATCTCCTTTGTCATCTCTATGATTATCTCCATGATCATCATCCATGATCATCATGCAACACAAAACGAAACATAACGAAAAATGAGCAGAGTGAAAACGCAAACCATTTGAATCATAAAGTGTAACACAACATCCAAGTTGATATGGCTTTGTGTCAAAATAGGGTATCCGATAACCCACCACAAAATCATCATTTTACCAAGAAACCATTGGTTTTCGGGGTACCACATGGTACCACTGGCACAACACTGGCAGCAAAACACCAGCCTCTGTGGCCTCCAACGATGGGAACTATTCCACATTTAAAGTACAATTTCAAAACATACAAGGATCCTCAATTATAGGGTATCACCATCATCGAATGATCCCTTCGTTAAAGTTAAAGGTTGGAACAAGGGCTGTGGATCATCGGGGTTTGGATGTATCTTTGGAGATGTTGGATCTTTTTTTGGGAGACGTGTTCCCCGCACAGCGCAGTCATTGAGGTTCTTGTACAGGAGAGGTTGCCAAAGTGCGTCTGGGATCTTTTTGTGCCCCACTGCTTGGGACCCATACCATGGGGGCTACCGGACAGGAGACTGTATAAATATGAATACAAATACAAATATAAATATAATTATATAGTGTTATATGTGTATATATGTTTATATATATATATGTAAATAAAGATATATAAATATATACATTTGTTTATATATATTTATATGTACGCGTACATGTATGTAAATAAATATATACACATTCACATTAATATTTCAGATATTTACATTTATACATATGTGTATGTACGTATATATGTACACGTACATGTATCTATATAAGTATGAACACATTCATATTAATATATTTAGATATACACATACATACAGATGTGCATATCTATATTTACATAGTGCATGCATGTACGTATTTACACATTCATATTTATATATTTACCTTTAGACATAGTTACATTTGTGTATATATGTATATATGTACACGTACATGTATGTATTTAAGTATATATACATTCATATGAATATATGCAAATATATACATATATACAGGTAGGTATATACTTGAAAACATATGTACACGTACATGTATGTACATAAATACATGTATACATGTATATATGTCAATATGTATATATGTATATATGTATATATGTATATATGTAAATATGTATATATGTATATATGTATATATGTATATATTGATTTTTAAATGTTTACATTCATGCATATGTATATAAATATATATGTATACCTTGGTGTATATATATCTATGGTTCCGGGGTCGTTTCGGGCGTTCTTTTTTACAGTGTTTTCTGGCGTCCCTTCATGCTTGTTTTTTTCTAATTGAAACATACATAGTAATGCCCAGGACAGCACAGTAACCACAACACAGGAATTACAGCATAGTAACTGCAGCACAGCAAACTCAACACATTACCTGCAGCACACTAGCTGCAACACAGTAACTGTCACACAGCAACTGCATCACAGTATCTGCACCACACTATCTGCAGCACAGAAATTGCAGCACAATTCACTTCACAGTACTTCCAACACAGTAAAGCCGCAGTATCTGCAGCACAATATCTGCAGCGCAACAGCTGCACCACAAACTTTCAACTGGAACAAAGAAATGGCAACATAGTACTTGCAGCACAGTACTTGCAGTACCGTAGCTGCTACACAATACCTGCGGAACAGTACTTGCAGCACAATACTTGCAGAACAATGGCTACTACACAATACCTGCAGCACAGCACAATAACTTCATAGTAGCTGCACCACACCAACTGCAGCACAGTATCTGCAGTACAGTAACTTCACAGTATCTGCAGTACAGTATCTGCAGCACAAGAATTTTACAGTAACTGCAACACAATGTCTGCAGCACACTATTTGCAGTGCAATATTTCCAGCACAAGATTTACAACAATTTTTTGAAAAGAGAATTACTGGCAACTATGCTTTTGAGGGAAATGACAAGCAGGAAGGCAATTGTCTATTCTCTTATTCTGTTAGGGGGTCGGGGGGGGAGGGGTGCTGGGCATCACTTGGTACTTCCATCTCTTGTGAGAAGCTTGTACTTTCTTAAATCTTCCTCCAAGTCTTGGTCTTGCCCTTGCCTTTGTCCTTGCCCTTGCCTTTGCCGGTGTAGTATGCGTCTTCTCGGCCATAAAACCGTCTTCCTTGAGTCCAAGATGACGATGAGTAACTCCAGTAATGTTCATTCTCACGTCCTCGCCAAAGAGCTCTGTCTTGGAAGTATTCCCATCCTTGCCATTCTTCCTCGGCATCTGAATGGGCCATCTCTCCATCGTCACTTTGCTCTTCCTGTTGCTGTCTTCTTTCTTCCTGTCCTCTTTTCTTCTTCTCATGCTGTCTTTCCCTTCTAGCTTCCTTCTTCTTTCTCTTGGATTCTGGATTCTTGAAAGACTGCACTTCAGCATAACTCATGTTGCAAGGAGTAAGATGGACAAGAATTGGATTGTGGGCATCACCATCACTTTCTGTCAGGTTGAAGATGTTGTTGTCTGCAAGCAGTACTGTTTCATTCACTGAGAAGTCATACTCTCCAACTGCATTCATGTGCTCTTCATCCTCAAACCTTTCAACTTCTTCATACTTGGTTTTTCTTGAGTGACCCCATTCCAAAACATGAAGAGAGCAACAGTCACCACAGCCATCGGTTTCTTTGGCCATTTTCTCGGTATATGTATCTCGAGTGATTCCATTCAGCTTCTCTGCCATCTTTGTCAAACCTTCATATGATGCTGAAATGAAATTCTTCACTCTGATTGGAGGTGTACCTGAGTCATAGTGTCTCAACTTATGTTGAGTGGCTGTATTGACCAACCTCTTCAGCAATGTCTGGATCATACTCGTTGAGTACGTGGGCATGTCCACACCTTTGTCTGTTGGATGAGCGCAGTAACAGGCTTTATTGCCATCTCCTGCAATGAAGTCCACCTGATACACCATGCACTCCCAAAGCATTGTCATCACAACTTCACCGACCAATGCTGTCGACGTTTTCACCTTGCTGTTGTTGATGTGGAACACACAGGTCCTTACTGTCTTCATTCTTGCCCTCGTCATATCCACCTCTTGTGAGGTGTTCCGATCGAGGGTTCGTCCAAAGTGGACCTCAAAAATCGCCCAACTTACGTAACGAGCCTTGGTGTCGTTTTCATGTCCACTTGGGCCTGCTATCTGTTTAACATAGCCTCCTTTCCCAACTCTGGCCATACACATCAAGTCATTCCAGTCATTGAAGCACAATTGCCAATCTCCTCCTTCCAGTAGATGGCGATGTGGATGGATACTCGTGGCCTCACAGTTCATGAAGATATGGGTGCCAACTTGTCTCATCATCTGGATGAAGTAGTTGTTGAGCTTCCAATCTTCAATCCTCTTCCCAGTCTCATCCACTGTGCAATCAATCTGCTGATGGTATCTCTCCAGTTGAGTTGGTACTGGACATTTGTCAAATCTGTTTCTGCACCACTGACCCAGATTCCAAAACATCACTGAGATCTGCTTCGAGCTTCTTCCTATGTACTCTGTGTCTTTGTCCTTCACTAGACCTCCTCCAAGAAAACAGCTTGCAAGCAATTGACAAACTTGAACATATGCAATCTTGTCGTGCTCCTGCAAGTGTTCATCGATCACTGAAGTCAGAGTAGCAAAGCCCATGTCAAGATTCATCCTTGCAAGATTTGAGCGCTTCTCTGCATCTTCCTGGTGCTGTGGATGAAGTCTAGGATCATCACACTCATAGGTTGTTGTCTTGGCAGTCTCCAGAAGTTGGTTCAAAAGATCTTCATTCTGGTGTCGATTGATGTACTCTGTCATCAGCTCGTTCTCGTCAACCTCATACCAGTGTTCTGATCTTGGTGGTGTTGGTTTCCTGTACCTCAAATGCCAAAACATATGCTGATGCATCGTCGAGCACGGATAGCCTTTGTTATAAAAGCCTGACCAGGTCTCATAGTTATAGCCAGGGAAGCATTCCTTAAGTCTTCGAAGTACTGACGTATGTTCACAGCCTGTGACATCAATTCCTTCGTAGATGATCTTAGCAGCTACCTCCTCTTGTGAAGAGCTTGCTGGTTTTTCTTCCTTCTGCTCTTCTTCTGGGGTAGATTTCATTTGATCATCATCATCTACAGTAAACTTTCCTGCTGCTTCCACTGCATTCTTCAACTTCCTTGCTTCCTCCTCTTCTTCCTTCTTCTGATTAGCCTCTGGCTTCTCCTTCATAGAGGAATTTGGTGGAGGAACAAAAGGTTCTTTTCCTGGTTCAGTTGGCTCCTGCTTGACTGTCCTCAAAGGAAAGATGTTCTCCATGACCTTCTTCTGCTGAGACTTGGTCAACATGTTCAACCATTGCAGGGTGCAATCAACAAGCAAATCATCTTCTGACTCCATCTTGATGCATTTGCTCTTCTCTTCCTCAATCTCGATGATTTCCTTGTACCTCTTCCTCTCCTTCAAGTGCCTGGTTCTTCTTTTCTGCTCACGTTCTTCTCTTTGCCTCTTAAGGATATCTTCTTCAATCATCGTGTAGAAGTCTTCCTTGATCTTCTCACAGGCAGTCTTGAGGGCAGCATACTCACTCATATCCTTGCTGACTGTAGGAAGAAGTCTAGGATACATGTTGATGTAGTCCCAGTATTTTGTTTCTGCAATGGTGAGAATCAACATTTCACATGCCTCTCTTGGAGCATCTGTGAAGTCCTTGACACTTGGAATTGGTGCATCTGGATCAATATCTTCAGGATCCAAAAACTGTGGCCCAAATGCCTGAAGGACTGTCACCATCCTCATGATGAGTTCTTGTTGTCTCTTCTCTATCCTAATGACTTTGCTGGACGCGCTCTTGAACTGCTTGAGAATGTCTCCGGCCTCGGATCTGCCTTGGCCTGAGCTCGTCTTGCGTCCTCAAAGACCTGTTTTGCTGCAGGATTTGGTTCCTTCCTTCTCCATGTCATGGAGGGAGATCTTGACCTATTCTGTTCCTTTGTGCTCTTTCCTGGAACTGGTGGAACCGGATCCTTGCGTCTGCAGGTGTTGGTCGGATGCGTTTTGGAATTTCTTTTGAGCCGGATGCGGCTGACTCGAACTTTTCCTCATCTCCTCCGGAAGAACGGAGCTGCGAAAGCAAAGTGCTGATCATCTCGTCGATGTCTTTCTCCTTGGCCGTTGGATCGGCCTTGAGTTCCTCTTCCAACTTGTTCATAACGGTCGTCCAGTTAGCCTCGGACTTATGAAGAAGCCAGGCGTCGATCTCGTCTCGGCATTTGAGAATAGGCCCAAGAGTTCGGGCTAACAAATCTGTCTTTTGCTTAGG
>VSDK01005953.1:7138-37695 GCA_009767595.1 Symbiodinium kawagutii
TAGGTGTCAGCAGGGGCCGACGGTCGGCTAACCACATCACCCAAAACAGTGTCGTAGGCAGGGGTGCCATATGCAGTTTGGTCAAAGCCTAATGCTGGTGCGACAGTTTTTGGACTGCCGAGCAAGGATGCTAGTTCCTGATGGACAATCGACATATTGAAGGCGCCTGGATCATTGCGTGTCCATGAGGCTCCCGGTATTGGGGGAAACCACCCCGTGGGGGCATCGGGATCTACATGACGAGATGCCGTCAGAGGGGGTAGGCTACTAGGGCTGGAGTCGTCAGGCGGGGCGTTGCCATCCTGGTCTGTGGCAGTGTCGTTGCCATCCTGGTCTGTGGCAGGAGCCAAGGCTGCAAACTGCCCCCCAGTGACCAGAGGTGGCGGCATGAAAGCTGTAGTGGTGCTGTCTGGGCACGGGTGCGTTCCTAGGCCCATGCAAAGGATTAAAGTCGGTAGGAATTAGGCACTAACTGGACAGCGAGGTAAGAGATACTCATGGAGTGCGTGAGGGACATACACTGACCACCAGTCTGTTGCTTTCTTGTTGTTAGTTGGGAACCCTTCGACCATCGAAATGATCTCGATTTTCTTGCCAGTTGACGAAGATTCAAGCAGGCTATGATACACAGGCTGGCCTTCCCACGAAAATAATTGGTAGGTTGGCAGCTCCTTTGCTTGTCCTCCAACTCCTGCAGGTCCTCCGTCACTTTCGGAGTCACTGGCTTCGACTGGTTCATCGTCTGGGCTGAAGTCAACGTCGCATGGGCCTGCTTCAGTGTTTGGCCTCGCCTGTGGAGTGGTTAAGGGAAGGCATCCTTGGGGATCGATGATCTCACTTTGATCCTCGCTGAGCTCGGACGGCGCAGTAGAGGGGGCTGCAAAAGCGTGCGTCCGTGAGGCGCCGCCATGCCGCAAAGCTAAGAAGACACTCTGCTGTGAGAGAGGGAAACTGTGCTTGTTGACTGATTGTGGTCTGTTGTTGGAGAATTGGGGGCGGCCTGTGACTGTGCCAGCAAGTGCAGCACAGCCACCTGCACGCTCTTTACAACAAATACCTGGCCGAAACTCCCTATAACAGACATGTTGATGGGGGAATAGTGGATGTAATGCACGTAGTCACATGGTTTCGCTGGTTGAGAGCGGGGGGGGGGAGTGCCAGCAAGTGCAACACGGCCACCCGCACACTACGTTCAATAAAGCCTAACACGATGAGCTTTGAGTAGAATTGTATTGCCTGTCAGAGGAATCCGCTGTTGCATGCTTTGACTCTCTCCAATTAGACCCTTGAGGAGCTTGAGCCAAAATGGCTACGGATCTGGCGCAAAATTAATGCCGAAGTCAGAAAATGTTGCCCTGCGCTCTGGCATGGCATGTCCATTGAATTCGAGCACTGGGGACAGGCGCGCTTGTTTTGGACTCGCCTTTTTATCTTCTATTCAATCAAAAGGAACTGCTTCCAAAAAGTATCAAGTTCAAAAGACTCAGATTAAAAGGTTGACTGAAAGGCCAGTCTTCACCAAGAGAGAAGCAAGTAAGGCAGATACTGTACATGAATTTGTGAAGACGAGCTTGGACAAAAAGATTCATGGCGTCACCTTCGCCGAAGAGACGCAATGCACCTGAATGTTTTCGTTCTTCAGATCGACTGAGAAAGCACTTCGCAGTTTGCAGCCCTCATCGAATCTTCTGGAGCAACCTTTCTCACTTGGCTCTGCACTTGCGATTGGATCCACGACGTTGCACAAGCCTAAACACAGCACAATAGGTACTGTGTGCTGAAATCTGCCTGTCCCCAGGAAGGCTTTCAGCCAAGAAAACAACAAACGATTCCTCAGCCAGTCAGCGTCTAACATCAAATGAGCAGGCAAGTCCCAGTTATCCAGTGCACTCAACCTGTTTTCCTTTGCGCAATGGTTGTATCCACGAAGCATTTTTTTCTGTCGGCGTTTTTTTTCTTCCGGCGAGTGCCCATTGCACACATGCAGGTTGTTAGTTGTCCAGAAAGACCAAAAGAAAGATCGACGGATCTTCAATTTATGAGAGATTGCTATTTGTGGTAAATCCAAGAAATGAGCCAAGCCACCAAACAAGAGCCAGCTTTCTTTTCCGGGTGGTGCCTATTGCGCACAGAATGCAGGTTACCAGTTGTCAAGAAGGTCTAAGCAGAGATCGATTGATCTTCAACCACAATAAGATGACCGTTGTGGGGAAACAACCCAGACAAAACCAGCACCCAGACCAGAACCAAAAGAAAATAAACACGCAAACCACCCCCGAACCAGAAAACAAACAAAACGGCTCCAACATCAAGGTCATCCAACATCCAACCACATGTATGCACATTGTGAAACAGAGCCACTTCGCACTCACTCATCTTAGAAGGCGGATAGCAAGGCATCATCATCTGTTTCTATCATAATATCTGACGATAACCTTCACGGATCCCACTTGACTTGGCTTCTACTCTTCACTGCTTCGAAGCTTCGTCTGTTTCACTTAGTTTTACTTTCTTTTACTGCTTCTTATCGAGCTTAGCTTAGTGCAACCGAGGCGATGCAAGCTGCAACTTCGTACAGAGAAAGATGGCACACTTGTCTGGCTAGCAAAGGAAATGCGAAGATGTAAAAAGCTGCATCAAACCGAATAGAGCAGTAATGAACAAATCAACCTTTGTAGGCATGGCGCCCAGGTGCACGCCCGTTCTTAGAGCAACAACGGCCAAGTTTGCCAGTGGGCCGACCACCACGGGCAAAACCAAGCCTGAGTGTAGTCTCATTGAAAGACCCTGATGATGTCTGCCAAGTCCAGCTTAACAAGCACTCGTCTTCCATTGTGGGTCAACGTTCTTGCATGCAGTACCGTCAAGCAAGCTGCCGCCAAAACGACAAGCAAAGGCCGGGGCCAAGGCCAGGCGTTTCAGAAGCAGCTAGCTTGTCAAGGCACTACACACCCGCTCCCAGAATTTCGTTCTGATAGGGAGGCCAGGATTGAGCTATCATCATCATCATCATCATCATCATCATCATCATCATCATCATCATCATCACCGTCATCATCACCGTCATCATCACCGTCATCATCATCATCATCATCAACACCAACATCATCATCACCATGAAAACATCATCATCGTCATCATCACCGTCATCATCATCATCATCATCATCATCATCATGATCATCCTCATCCTCATCATCATCATGTCCATCATCATCATCATCATCAGTATCACGATCATCAGCGTCATCATCATCATCATCATCATCATCATCATCATCATCATCATGTTCATCATCATCATCACCATCATCATCATCATCATCGTCATCATCATCGTCATCATCATCGTCATCATCATCATCATCATCATCATCATCATCATTATCAGCCTGCTTGCTATTTCCTTCCTTGGACGTAACTCATGCTTGCATGATGAAGTTTCTTCGCAGGACAAAGCAGATGAAAAAGTGTTGTCTCTTGAAGTGCACACAGTGAACAGCTAAGTAGTTTTTCTCGCTTTCAATTGAGGTTTTTTTCACACTGCATCAGTTAAATTTGATGTGACCTTCATCGCCCTGCAGTTCGGCTCAGGGATCAAGTGATCAAGAGCCAACATGCACATCATGTGACAGGAATGCATGTTGCATGTCAAGTGACATTTCCTTTTTCGTTTTTTCATCACGTTTCTTTTTCTCTGCCGCCGTGTCTCAGCCATGTCCCATGGTGCCCAAGTTGAAGGTCCAACCAGCGATGAGCGCCCCGCAATGTATTAGAAAGTATTACAAGGTGTGACAAAGTATCACAAAGTATTCCAAAGTAGAAGATTTTACAAGGTAGTGCAAAGTTATTGAAGGTATTACAAGGTATCGCAAAAAAATAAAATGGTAATATGAAATAATACAAAGTATTGCAAGGTATTACAAGGTAATTACAAGGGATTACAATGTATTAGAATGTATTGCAAAATGAAACAAGGCGTTACAAAATATTAGAATGCATTACCAGGTACAACACAATAGCGCAGAGCATTACAAAGTATTACAAGGCATTACAATATAGTTCAACATATTACGAATCAGGATCCAGCACTTTGCCAACATCACCTAAAACAGCCCTACCACTGCGGAAAGCGATCCCAGAGCAGCTCCAGATGCGCTAAATGGCAGGCGTTTCACGCAAAGTCACGACCAAACACTTGTGCAACATCACGTCGAACAGCCCTGCCATTGTGGAAAGCGATCCCAGAGCAGTTCCATATGCGCCAAATGCCACGCCTGCCACACAAACTCCAGATCCAACACTTTTGCAACATCACCTGCAACAGCCCTGCCATTGAGGAAACCGATCCAAGAGCAGCTCCATACGCGGCAAATTCCACACCTGCCACACAAAATCAACATGCCAACTTCTGTATTTTCATTTTTTGGCAGCTGTCATAGGAAACAAACCGAGGGAAATCCGAAGCAAACCCGAAGCAAACCGAGACCGTTTCGTACCCGTGCGATCCGCAAGGCTTATTGCGCGATCAAACGCCATGCGTTTTTAGGAAAACCATATGGTTTCGGAACAAATCTAATCATAAAAATAGCATTTGTGCGAGACTTCCTCCAATTTTTCAAATTCCAACCAACATCAGCATGTTCAAAGTGCCACGCCTGTCAAACAAAATCACGACGCAACACTTCTGCAACATCGCCTGGAACAGCCCTGCCGCGGAGAAAGTCAGGTGAGTCATTGTTGAAGTGATGTATTGTTGAGGTGATGTATTGTTGAGGAAATGTGTTGTTGAGGTGATGTATGGTTGAGGCGATGTATTGTTGAGGTGCGAAGAATTGTGACATGTGCAGACCAGTTGCATTCAGTCGCATTCCACTCACTTGACTTGCACAAATCTAGAAGGAGTGTACCAAGTCATTTCAGTTCGCAACATGTGAAATCACATGAATGTTCGAGGCCCTTTCGGTTGAGGAAAAGAGCTGTAGTGTCCGCATGGTAGCGGAGCTCTGTAATCTGAGCTTCCTACCTAGAGCCATCGTGTTTCCTTTGCCGTGTGGTTCTTACACTGCTTCATTCTGGATTCATCTGCCAACACGTGTGTCAATACTGTGACTGGTTACTGCTATACAGGGGTGGTGTGACAGTACATTCCTGGAGGTATCCTTGGACAGGTGGTGACAGCGGTGAGCGGATTTCTGGATTGCAGTGTGCAGTGATTTCTTCGGTGATTCCTTTGCATTTCTTCAGTGAAATCTTGAACATGGCTGCATTTGATCCTCAGATTTTCCAGGCAGCAATCCTGGAAGTTGCAGAAGCTACGAAAGCTGCGACCTCGGTGGCGAATCAAGCGATGCAAGGCCTTCAGCAGCAGTCAATTACCAATGTTCCAGCCCAGCCACAGACATCAACGAGATCAGATAAAGTGGATTGGTCAAAACTGATTTCGAAACCATCTTCATTTGATTTCAAATCTACTGAAGAGGAGATTCGTGCATACAGGGACTGGAGTTGGCAGCTAGTTCAATATCTCAATGCAATCGACCAGGGATTCGAATCAGGGTTGAAGGCTATTATGGATGATCCTTCAAAGGCGCTTGATTTGTCGACAGCAGGTTCTGACACAAGGCAGCGCAGTGCAAAGCTTTATTGGATTGTTGGCTTCGTTGGTGAAGACAAAGCATTGAATGTGGTTCGAAGTGTAGCTGTTGGTGATGGCTATGAAGCTCTTCGACAGATGACTTTGGCACTTAGACCTACAAACAACAATCGAGGTTTAGCATTGCTCTCAGCTCTCACAAGTTGGGCACCTTTTCAGATGAACCAGCCATTGCAGCCGCAGCTACTTCGTTTGGAGGAAGTCATGGAAGAGGCTCGTAAAGCTGGCACAGCTGTTCAAGATCAATTGAAGCAAGCAATACTTTTGAAGGCAGTTTCAGGTCAGCTGAGAACACATCTGAACTTGTCAGTGGAACCTGGAACGAAGTATGATGATCTTCGGGAGGCGGTCTTGCGTTGGCATCGGGGTCAACAGAAGTGGGCTGGCTTGATTTTTCCCGAGGATACAGGTGGACCCATGGAGATTGATAGGCTGAAAGGAAAGAAAGGAAAAGGCAAAGGAAAGGGCTATGATGGCAAAGGCCCTAGCAAGAGCAAAGGAAAAGGAAATTCGAAACCCAAGGATTCGTCAAAGGGATCTTGGAAAGGCAACGGAAAGGAGAAAGGAAAGCCTGGTGGGAAGCATGATGACTACTCCAGGGGAAAAGGCAAGGGTGAAAGGACTTGAAATGTGTGTGGCAAGCCGGGCCATTTTGCCCGTGACTGTTGGCAGAATGTCCGAAGTGCCACGAATGATTCAGATGCCCAATCGAATGCTGGCAATGCGAATGGTGCTGGCTCAACTACTTCGACAACAGGAAAACAGGCATCTACAGCTCACTCAACAGCAAATGGTTCACAGGCAACTCAACAACGTGTTGCTCGAATTCAGGAAGATGTTTCGGATTTGATTTTCGACCTTCGTGGACCCATTTCTTCAGGTTCATTGAGAGTGATTCACTTCTACATTGGTGATGATGAGCGGCAAGGAACAGTGCGAACAAGTACAGATGACAGTGTTTTCCATGATGAACATGCATGGAACATTTTGCTTGACTCAGGTGCTGACGCATCGATATTCCCAACATCCCTCGCTCATGTTGGCCAAGACTCAGGCCAAGCACTCAGCAAGCTGCAAAGAGCATTCCAGTAAGTTGCATGAGAGACGTTGAGATTCAACTTCTGGACCAGACTGGAAGGCGTGTTGTACTGCGTGAAACTGTGGCATTGAGTGATTACATGTCACAACCTATTCTGTGTTTTGGAAAGCTGATGGAGAACGGATGGGGAATCAATGGAGTGGAGCAGACTAACCCACTCTGGAGCCTCAGTCAGCATCCCAGTTGAAATGCAGAACAGATCAATGTCAGTGTGTGGTTGGATTCGTGTTGCGCAGGAGGAAACACCATCACGTTCCCATGTTAGAGCAGTGACTGCTGAGTTGTTTGATGGCCTGGATGATATCAGGGTTGGTTGGCAGCTCAATGCAGATGGACTTGGACGAGGCAGGCATTTCAGTGACTGCTTTCAAGATCCTTCCATTGCAATGCCAGACATGAGTGGGAGGAAGTTCAGGACGACATTGGTCAAGGAAGGAGACCAATGGCATGTGTTGGAACTCTGCGAGCGATTGGACCACATGATTGATCTGTCAGCTGAGTTCTTTGGTTACAGCGGAAACAGATGGGTGGTTACCATCATTACAGATGCAGACAAGCCTCCGCACTTGATGGGTTTTCGCATGTTGGATGATCCCAGCAACATTCCACCCAATGACAGCAACATTATGGAACCTGAGGTTGATGATGATGTACCACTTGCGCCGGAGGATGAAGAGGTGCAAGGTGCAGATATTCAAGCAGCGGATGTGGCGCAGCAACAGCCTTCTGGACAAGTTGTGAAGGTGCCACCTCGTGATTCAGGAGTTACAGTGAATGGTGTTGAGATCTTTCGTGATTCTTCGCTTGCTACAATGCGAACTGCATGTGACTTCTATGGCATTTCGAAATCAGGTGGTGAACAGAGGTGCTTTCAACGGTTGCTTGATTTTCAGAAGAACCTTGAACTTCAGGCTATCACCAATGCTGCCAGGGAGTCCGAACGACAACAGCAACGAGATCCAGTTGAGCAGAGTGTTGCAAAAGTGCCATCGGAGGAGGAGCAACGCAAGCATGCATTGACGCATCTTCCATACCAACCATGGTGTGAATCATGTTTGAGTCACCGTGCCAGAGCAGATGCCCACATGCGTGACAACTCTTCGAGGGATTGTGGTACGCCCACAATATCTTTTGATTTCTGCTACACGAAAGCTGGTGAAGATGGTCAACAGGTGCGTGATGTTGATTCAGTGTGTGCTCTGGTTGCAATTGACAGTTACACTGGGTACCTCACCGCGATTCCTATTTGCAAGAAGAGCCAGTTTGACATGATGGTGCGTGAACTCCTGGCTTTTGTTCAGACCTTGGGGCATGCTGAGGTCATTCTCAGATGTGACAATGAACCCAGTCTCAAACAGCTGCAGACAATGACGATGCGTGCTCGTCAGGCACTGGGATTGGCAACAAGGATCTCTTCGCCTGCCGCTTACAGCCATGGGAATTCGTTGTGGGAAAATGCAATTCAACGAATCAGAAACTTGGCTGGGTCATTGATGCATGGTCTACAGAAGAAGCTGGGTGTCGTGCTTCCTTCCTCACATGGTTTGTGGACATGGGCATTCCGTCACAGCGCATGGCTCCTGAACCGGTTCAATCCAACAAGAGGTGCAACTGCCTACGAGTTGGTTTACAACAAGACTTACCGTGGGAGACTGTGCGAATATGCTGAACCTGTGTTCGGGTATGCAAAGACATCGATGAAAGGAAACCCTTCCTGGCAGAGGATGATATGCTTGGGAAAAGTGGAAGCGCAGGATTCCTTCATTCTATGGGCTGGATCTCAGGTGGTTTTGTCTCGAAGCATTCGTCGAATGACTGGTGAATGGAAGACTCATATGGGATTCTATGTTCACTTCCATGCTCCTACTTGGGACTTCAAAGTGGGCTATGGTGGAAGGTTGGTTCCTACGAAAGCCAAGGTGGAAACCAAGTCAGTTGGCTTCAACATTCCAGTTGGTCCCATTGCTGCCTCAGCTTTTGTGGATGAAGAAGCAGAGGCTGTGTGAAGGCGAAGGCAGCAGAGGAGGAGCGTGAAGAGGGAGAGCTTGCTGCAATGGCCGGATTTGACAAGTCCAACTTGGCACACATATATGGCAGCAGGTGGGAAGGAAGGATTTTCTCTTGAGGAAATCGAAGCAGAGATTGACAAGAATGAGGAGGACCTTGAAATTGCAGCAGGTGCAAGTAACCAAGGACCAAGGACTCCTATGCAGGGCCCTTTGGACCTGCCTGCAACGCCACGAGGAGAAGGTACTACGCGTACCCATGATGATGATGCTCCAGAGGATCATGAGGCAAAGAGAACTCGCATTGAAACCTCCAAGAGACAAAAGATTCAGGTTATCAAAGAGGCCAATGAGAGGATGATTCGTGAGGTAAGGTTTGCAGATGAATCCTTTCACACGATGGATGACTACGACTATGACCTCACTCTTGAGGATTGCTCGGATGATGAATCTGGGGTGGTGAGGATGACTTGAAGTTGAGTGGCGTTCCAGACCAGCTATGGAGCGATTGGCCAATTGACAAGCAGCCACCCGAACCTGAGTCATGGGTGGACAGACTGGCAGACCAGGTTGAGATTGAGAGGCTTATGAAGATGCAGGTTATTGAGCCTTTGGAACAGTTCACTGGATTTATCGAAGGCGCATTGACAGCGCGGTCGGTTTATGATTGGAGGGTGAAGACAAAGGAGGAGTTAGTGGATGGCCAGGTGGTAGAGACGAAGAAATGGATGCGGAGGAGTCGTCTCGTTGCGAGAGAATTCAACAATTCGCGACGGCCAGATACCTTTTCACCTGCCACTGGTTGCCACACTACAAACTTGATTCCTTTGGCCTACCTCCACCGTTTGTCTCAGTTGGATGGTGAGTTCATGAATGATTCCTATTCAGTTACAATGGCTGCGCTTGACATCAAAGATGCTTTCTTGCAGGTGCCCCAGGAACATGTCTTCAAGATTAAGCTGAATGGCCAACAGTTCGCGGTGCTTCGGACTCTGCCTGGTCAACGACTCGGTGCGAAACAATGGTACTGGTCCTTCAGAAACATCACAACGGATTCAATGAACTTTGAGTGGAACGTTGAGCAGCCGTGCCTGGCCAGGTGTGGGAACAACATCTTCATGGTACACGTTGACGATCTGCTATTTTGTGGGGACACCACATTCTGGGATATGGTCTTTCTTCCAACCTTGGAATCGAAATTCAACATCAGCTACAGCAAATTGGAAGGCGAGAAATCAAGTATCAACTTCTTGAGGAGGAGGATTGTCCAGTTGGCTGATGGACTTATGATCATTCCTGGAACTCTGACTTCAAATTCAAATGTGGTGAAGAGTTTTGAGATGTGGTTTGGAAAATCCCGACAGCAGAAGGTACCATGTGACAATGCCATTCAGCAGGTGGATCGCAGTGCAGACTTTACATTGATGGATGCAAAGCATTTCAGGAGTGTGATTGGACAGCTTTTGTACTTGGCAAGGGATCGTGTGGACATCATGTTCTGCGTGAGGGAGCTTTCAGGATCCATGGCGAAGCCAACAGTATGCGCCTTGCAACGACTCCGGAAGTTGCTTGGATACCTTAAGTTTACAGGAGACCTCGGAGTCAAGCTGATCTACCCATGTGCTGGAGAGGGTAAGATCAAGCAAGGATGCGAGAAGTTCTGGGTGCTTGAGGCATTCACAGATGCAGACTGGAGCAGCAACAAGTCATCGCAAGTCCACATCCTGTGGCATTCACTTCTTGACTTGAATGGAAGCTTCGTATTTGGATCTTCGAGGACCCAGAAAGTCGTGAGCCTGTCATCATGCGAATCAGAACTGCGCTCGATGATCAGTGGATGCTGTGACGGCATTTTTATCAAGCGATGCGTGGAATTTTTGGTCAACGATTCCATTGAGCACTGGCAGTGTACAGACAATAGCGCAGCCCGGCAATTGTCACAGAGACAGGGAGTTGGTCGGGTGCGTCATCTTTCTGGAAAGCTGCTGTGGATTCAGGAGATGACTCTCAACAAGCTTCTGGATGTTGGTCAGGTTGCAACCCAATGGAATTACAGTGACATTGGGACAAAGGCCCTGAAGAAATCACGTATGGATTTGCTGTTACATGGGATTGGCATGGTGGACCCTTCGTCATTGGAGCTTATCGGCCAAGATGAGCATGATGCTGCAGTTGAGCGTGGATCGCATCAGGGACTCAAGCGACTTGCAAAGACCATTCTCAGGATGAGTGTTCTCTTGGGCCTTGAGCCTGTGGGTGTGTCTGGTTCCAACCCAGAGCCCATTTGTGAGAAAGGTGCAGGACCAGAGGTTTCTTCATGGGCGAATGTTGGTATTGTCATGCTTGCTATTCTACTTGCAGGTTTGGTGATTGCAGTGGTGTATGGATTGAAGAGGCTGGCAAAAGTTACTTCGGATTTGAATCACTGCTGGAATCAGGTTGCTGGACTTGATAGCTATGCTGGCGACATCGAGAAGAAGCTGAACGAACACCTTACAGTTGCAGAGCAAAGGTACACCGACCTTGGCAATGAATTTAGCATGGCGACAGATTACCCTGAGGGACTGCATTATGGCCTTGTTGAGCAGGGAGGCTTTGTCAGGTATGTGATGGGCTTGACAATGGAGCAGAGGTCTTCTATGAACAACATTGAGCGTGCGAATCTGGTCACACACAACTTGACGCAATCGGATCAGTATCT
The DNA here is from genome assembly GCA_009767595.1 of Symbiodinium kawagutii. NCBI lineage: Eukaryota > Dinophyceae > Suessiales > Symbiodiniaceae > Symbiodinium > Symbiodinium kawagutii. The sequence goes on from VSDK01005953.1 coordinate 18,600, forward strand.
ACGGTTGGTCCGTCAACGAGCTACGGTGATGACTGGAGAAAACACCGATGCTTCAGCTGTGAATGATGGAGAAGAAGCTGAAGAAGAACGGATGGAGCAGGACCCCATTGACAACGATCCAGAGACGTTGACTGAGCTTTTGGAGATGGTGAAGTCTGAGCTGGACCGCATGTTGCAATTGGGGGAATGGCGAAACGCATCACAAACTCAGACCTTGGTGCTGGCAATTCTGGATGGCATCAGGGATGGAGGAACCTATGAGATCCGTATGGAAATCAAACAGAAGTGCATTGCCGTTTTCAGAAATCTGCAGACGTACTCCCTTCGTCGAGGAAGAGTTGGAGATGAAAGCGCTGAGTATTATGGACGAATTGTGACAGCGCTGAGGAACAACTGATCCATGAATACAACTCAGTCAGCAGCCACGAGAGCTGTGGATTGGGTAAAGTTCGAATGGAATCCAGTTTCCATCCTTCACTTTAAGGAGGAGTGTGAAGAATTGTGACATGTGCAGACCAGTTGCATTCAGTCGCATTCCACTCACTTGACTTGCACAAATCTAGAAGAAGTGTACCAAGTCATTTCAGTTCGCAACATGTGAAATCACATGAATGTTCGAGGCCCTTTCGGTTGAGGAAAAGAGCTGTAGTGTCCGCATGAGGTAATGTGTTGTTGAGGTGATGTATTGTTGCGGTGATGTATGGTTGAGGTGATGTATTGTTTAGGTGTTGTTGAGGCGATGAATTGTTGAGGTAATGTATTGTTGAGGTGATGTATTGTTGCGGTGATGTATGGTTGAGGTGATGTATTTTTTACGTATTGTTGAGGCGATGAATTGTTGAGGTAATGTATTGTTGAGGTGATGTATTGTTGAGGTGATGTATTGTTGAGGTGATGTATTGTTGCGGTGATGTATGGTTGAAGTGATGTATTGTTGCGGTGATGTATTGATGTGATGTATTGATGTGATATATTTCAACTGTCGGCAACACGGAACTTCTGCGCTTCGTATTTAAATTTCCTTTTACCACTGGCTAATTTCGAAATCATTTGTGACAGTTAAAATGAAAGTTGTGAAATTGGAACGGGAGTATCTTTGGAACATTATTCGGACAGGATTTGAATCAACTTGATGAAATGAAAACAGCAGGTATCACACGGCTGGCGGTTGGCGAAACTCAGACTTGTGCAAATGCCTAAACTTTTGACATATAAAACATAAGAACATGGCGCAAAATTACCCAGCCACTCATGTTTGGGGCATGGCAGGTGGGTTTAGGTCGCGGTTCAAATCAACATTTTGTGTTGGACAAACCTTTTGTCTTTGAACATCAATAACTTCAATTCTTGGGTTCTGAATGGTGCGCCTTCTACTAGAGGTATGCTTTAACACTTTTTGGGAAACATAACTGAAACGTCAAAAAACGTCAATGTTCAACAGTGACATCATGAACAAATTGCATTGGTTGACCTTTTGATGTCTGGTTCTGGAGAGTGCCATTTCCCAATTATAATAATGACTAGTGCATTCAACCGATTCAGTTGAAACGTTCATTCCCAAATTTTCCGGAAACCCCTTTGCTGGCGAGAAAACAGTAGCAGATGCTTAAACAATTCGCATCATTTGGTTCAAAGGGCAGAATGCCATGTAGGCATGACAACACCAAAAAACAATGCCGACATTGATCACTATCGGCTGCAGTGTTTTTCAATGTCTAATTCAGCTTGCACTTGCATGCAAAACTCACCTAAAGCGCAGAACGTAAATTCTGGCGTGTTGAAATGGCATAATTTGAGAGGCAACCCCCACTGTGAAAACTTTGGCACACTCACTGGTTTGGGGTTTTGGCTGGTTGTCATTCGCTCTTCGCAGCATGGACCAGCACAGGCAAGGTATCGTGTCGTGCCGTGTAGCAGAAATTTGAACACTTGGTACAACATTATACGCTTTCTGAACCCCCAAAAAACATGTTTGGTCTCATTCAGAACTATGATTGTTCTTGCCGACCTGTTTTCTGACGGTTTCGCATGTTTTTTTGTGAACTTAAGGTGGGCTGCGGGAGTTGCAAGTTGGGGATAATTTACAACAGGAGTAATCACCTTTGAACATAAATGATATGTTGAGGAGAGAACTATGATACGGAGATGGTGTAGACAGTTTAGACGGGAAAATTCGGATTGATAAGAATCCACACTCTTCACATCCCAAGAACGTTTAAGAGGATGCGTTCCCAAAGGTGTCCCCTGCACAAAAGCATCAGTATCAGCCGATGCATTAAGGCTCACATGACTGGAACATCTCAATCCGAACAAGTCCACATGGGGTGCTTCTCTCCGGTCAGGCAAAAGTATGGCTTTCGGAAGTACAGGAAGGATCATAGCAGCCATAGCATCGTCGTCCCAGCCTCAGACACTGCAGCATCACAGAATGGCTGCGCATTGCATGCAGGCAGCTATGGTGTTTCTTGGTTTCACCTGGTTTCACCAGTATAAAAGAAACGATTTCTTCGTTTCGACGACTGTCATGGTTTTTCACATGTTGCACGATGCTGCCGGGCGATGAGATCCTTCCATCGTTTATCAGGTTGACCTGGCCCTTCCTGTCCAGAGCTTATCCTCCGCTAAAACAAGACCATGTGAAAGTTTACAAAAGCTACGACATTGCAAGTAAGACTGTCAGGTACAGATAGCAACCTGCATCCTGGAGTGGACGCCCAGGCAAGGGCATAACAGCAACATGGTCTACAGGATGATTTGCTGATGTCAATCGTGTAAATTCATTCTGGGTCAAGAAAACTAGTTATATCTAGGTACTATGTAATTGACATCATTACATCATTAGTTTATAAGACATATGATAAATCATTTGTCAGCTAATCATTTTCATTGTCATTTATCAATGCTAAATCATTTGAAAGCTATGATAGCAATGTCCCCAGACCTGCGACACCGTGGTTTATCACACGAAAACCTCTCCTCCCCCTTCACTCCTCGACCTGTGTGCTTGTATGAAGACTAACATCGGCACTTGCGCGAAACAGAATCTGTTTTTTCATTTTTTTTGCAGATTTTGAAGTTATTTTCCTTGATTTTTTAAGACATTTCCTGCACTATCATAACCACCCAACGAGCTTTTGCGCGAACGAGCTTGTGGCCAAACTTTTGCAACACGCTTTTGCGCCAAGAAATTTATTGACCGACAAATTCTTACATTAACAAGCTTGTCTTGGTGAGTTCAATCTTCACTCCTGTCCTTCCTTTCGGTCCCTCCTGAAAACAAATAGGAGGTCACCTGCATCCTCAAAGGTTCATCCTTCGTCAATCATCCATTGTCCCCACAAATCATCCACTATTAAACATCCATGGTCCACTATAAGATTTTATGGACATATTCCTGTCAAACATCCATTATTAGACTTTATGGAAATAATCATCCATATGATTTTCAATATCACCTTCATCCTCTCATGCCCGGACATCAAATGCTGATGCAGTGGCTGCTGTTGAGAAAGCATTAGAAATCATTTTTGCGCAGCATTGAAGAATACTTGTCCGGAAAAAATATTTGTTCCACATGTGTGCACTGTTTGTTCTCAATATCTCTGTAGCAATGTCAGGTGGGGAGTTCGGTGCAGGGCTTCATGCCGCAGTCTCAGTTGATGGTCCAAGGACAGGAAAAAGGTATTCCAGGATGCTCCATGCTGATCCGTCAACATGTCAGAAATGATGGACCACCATGCTATGCTTGGCCCTTTGGCATGACTCTTCACCTCTGTACATTTGCTGCTTCGACCATGCCCACTTTCTCTTTTGTAACCCCACCCACACGGGAGTACATCCCTTGGCTGCTGTGAGCAGGTTTTGTTGGCTGGCCAACACTATTGGTGGATCATGATGATGGTGTAGTAGGTCCGGCTACCAGTTGTTTGCATCAGTGACAGTTGCTTCAGACAAATGATCGGTAATGATGGTTCAACGGTTAAACATATGATGATGAGTGAATGACAGTCAATGCCAGTGGTTGATAACCATTGATAATGTCCAATGGTGGCTGATGATGGTGAAGCATTTGGTATAATGTTGTAGTGACTTATAGTTTTGTACATATGTTTTTCCGAGTTTGAAATCAACTGGCGGTGAAGCATGATGAATGAAAAAGGCAGTTTGTTTGAGGCCGATAGAAGCGCCGCAAGCGCGCAGCATCGCTGCAACAAAGCAGGTGCCGCAACAGGGATGACCAGATCATCAGATCCAGCCATGGGTTGTACGTGCTTCGAATGATGGCTCAGCGCCAATGAACTGGTTGGTTTGTTTCGTTGGTTGTGATATAGGGTAGAATCCTGCAGTGTCTTTCATGCTAGCATGAAAGACACTGCAGGAAGAAGAAGATGATCATTGTGGTGATGATCATTATGGTGGTGATGATGGTGATGACGGTGACGGTGATGATGATGATGATGATGGTGATGATGATGATGATGATGATGATGATGATGATGATGATGATGCAACATGATGTATGATGATGATGATGATGATGATGATGATGATGATGATGATGATGATGATGATGATGATGCAACATGATGTATGAATTCGATGTATCATGATGACAATGTATGTTTTTGTAATGAGATATAATGCAATGTAGTGCTGCGATATGGCACGGACAAATTGCATGGTAATGTATGGCATGTTTGTGGGTAGGGGTGGGGGTGAGTCTAAGTCATCAGGTGTGGCATGGTATGATAGTGTATGGTGTACGGTACATAGTTTCGATCCCATGCGATGTCATTAGACACGAAATGACACGGTCCCTGAGTTCAAGACTTTGGACCTGGCATGGCAACAGATTTTCTGAGAAAAGGAGACAATTCTCAAAACCATGGAGTTGTCATTGCGCACTCCTATCGACAATGAGAGACAACGAACTGAGTCCGTTCTTGAAATTGCTGTCTCACTGTCACCAATCAAATTCTAGCATGTTCCATCCAAGCAAACACGTTGTGTGGAGAAGTGTGGAGGCAGATAGCATGGCGTCACAGCGAGGAAGTATGCACGGCCCTGAGATGGATCCAATCTTTTCCATCAGTGATTCGATTGACTGTTTCGGAGGCAACGTGTGATCTGAGGTCATTTTCAATCCTGAGCAAGGCCGCTTTGACCAGAACAGTTAGGATCCCAGGGCACGGAGAAGAAGAAAGAAAACTTCGGTTCATGTCAGGTCAAATCTTGCTTTGAAATATCGGGTTCAACCAATGTTGATATCTTGATATCTTGATATCATTCAGCCGATTCAGTATGTTTTTTACTGCTTTGCAGTCCTCTTCAGTTTACGACATGTTTGGCATGTTTCAAGGAGAGTGAATTGGCACAGACCGTTGGATACATGGTGACCCACAGTTGATGCAATCCATGGCATCGTATCGTTTTGGCTCAGGACTTTCCGCAAGTGCATCAGTTGCGCTAGGATTCCGCCCAAGCTATCTAGAAACCGATCTCTTTGAGTCATGTCCAAAATCCAGATGCTTCTCGGAGTGCTCGGATGGTGTGTTCTCACAGCAGTGGGATTGGCGATGGTCTTGAACTTGGATTCGAGGATGATACCCGCAGTGCTCCTCACAGGCAACGTGTTGATTGCACTGGTAATCTTCTTGGTTCTCCGCAAGTCGCCAGAATCAGAAAACGCAAAAGCTGTGGTTCAATCTCACCTCCACTGGAATCCTGACATCCAACGCCGCGGCATGGGTGACCTCATCCGAAGTGTGAATCACATCGCCATCATTGTCTCGGACGTGGGCCGTTCATTGGCTTTCTACACCGAGATCATGGGCTTCCAGCAAATCCAGAGACCCAACTTTGACCGTCATGGCGCCTGGTTGACCATGGGAAATTTGGAGTTGCACTTGATCAAAGGAGTGCCCAATGCACCCACCGGGCGAGATCTCATTGTGTCGCACATTGCCCTTGAGACAGATTATCCGGAGAAGGTCTTGGAGAAGCTGTTGGAGTTCGAGGTACCCTTCAGGCAGAACATTTCAGTGCCAGATCCAAAGAAGGCCAGAGAGAACTTAGTGGAAGCATTCGAAACCAGTGAGGGCAAGATTACTCAGTACTTTGTCCGAGACCCAGATGGGTACTACCTGGAGCTTTGCAACTGCGACATCCTCACGGCCTTCTGCTTGTTCAAGGAGAAGAACGCTAGCAAGCAGAAAGCTGGCCACATCCCAAAGTACCAGCAGCTGATGGATGCTGTGCTTGGCAGTTACAATGAGTCTGGACAGGTGGCACCTTCAACATTCCGCTTGCCTCAACTGTTCAAGACCAGCTTCATGGCTCATCGCTGGGTGAAAAAAGCACGTCAAGAGTTGTCAAAGAGCTTTGAGGAGCGTGTTGAGACAGCCCTTGCTGGAGTGAAGGAGGCAGCTCAACCTGACCCTGAACTCTTGGCAAAATTCACGGGCCGACAGAAGACCTATTGTGACGTTTGCCAAGGATTCTCACAGGAAGACCTGGTTTCAGCTCTTTGCAGAAGTGGAAATCATGCACCCACTGCACTGTTGCTTTTGGCATCCTGCCGCCAGGATGTAAAGGTCTACCTCCCGCCTCAGTACCTTCTGAGTGAAGGAGGCCGCATCCAGCAGCAAGTGATGGCAGTGTCGGCGCCCACCAAAAAGAGCTTTGGCACGTTCACCTGTTGGCAGCTTGTTTGGGGGGAGGATGGCTGGCTTCCAGCCCCAAGAGCGTCAGCGTCGCAACAGTGGCCAGATGCTGGCCTTGACTTTCGACAACGACCCAAAGATGCAAGACTACCTCACCAGGAGCAGTGCCTTTGCTCGCCAAAAACTTGAAGTGCCAGACCTTGAAGCAGGACAAGCCGGACTGGAAGTGATGAGTTTCTAGAGATTTTGACACACAGTGCCTTCGGGTGCTTTTTCCAAGGACTCTCAGGGGAGCCCTTTTGATCAAACCCCGGCCTGGTGCTTTTCCATTCATTTCGGTCGCCAGGCTAGCTCATTCTGCTAAAAGCTCCAGCCTCGTGCTTTTCCATCGATTTCAGTCGCCAGGCCAGCTCATTCTACAAATTTGGACAAGCCATGTCAGCGAGATTTCGAGTTTTTCCCCTGGCGCTCAGAATCGAGCACTGAGGGTTGGTGCATATGGATGCATGAATGAGAAGCAGAAAAAGGGAGCAGAGTAGGTGTGTTTGTCCACAATTGGCCCCAGAGTGAAGGTTTACCTTGCCAAGAAAGCTGATCCATTGCAATCGATGCATGACGATCAAGGCATTGCAATTGGAATACACATGATTCATCGTGATCGCTCCAAATATAGGTCAATCTTGAATGGGGAAAACACATACGTTGCATCATACAAATCCTGAACCTCACGTTTGAAGCAGCCAAGCACAGCTACCAAGTGTTCCAACGCGGCTTGTCCATCGGCTTTTGTTTTTACTCAGGAGACTCAATGCCTTGGGCTGGAGCGAGCCGACCGACGGAGAAGTTGCGGTCTCAGCAGCAAAATCAAATGTTGGTTGTACATTGAAGCAACAAACAGAGAAGCACAGCTTATATACATAACTATGACTAAGCTCTTTGGTTTTGACTGCTGAATGCCAGCGGTCGGTCGATCGTTAGGAAAACATCTTACTGTGTTTGTTGATCAACTAAATGTGATGAGACTTTGCTGTCGTTTGAGCCAGGTTGGCTAATCCATCAATAAAGAAACACATCATAGATGTTTCTCGAATTTCACATTTGGATAACTCACGGAAGAGCCCATGTGCAAGAGGGTTTCAACATGTTTAAAGATTCAGCAGCAGACGGTGCCTTCGATTCAAGAGTTTCTTTTCAAGAGTTTCATGGAATCACTGTCTTACCAAAAGTGTGTCGCTGAGAGTGTTGCAGTAAGAGTCTTACCAAGAGTCCAAGAGTGTCACAGGAAAAGTGTCTTACCAAGTGTCTTACCAAGGTTCTTGCAAGTCTTGCCAAGAGTGTCACCCCGGTGTGCCACGGCATGAGTGTTGCCCCAAGACTGTATAAAACTGCACATCAATTCAAACTAGGGGGTTTCCCCTGACCGTTGTCAACTTGATCATCCCCATTGCAGGAAGTGGCTCAGGAGTTTAGACTTTTCTATCGCTGAAGAGCGTTGACACCAGACCACCTCCAAAAGTTGATCCATAAACGCCACCACCATCATCATCATCATCATCATCATCATCATCATCATCATCATCATCATCATCATCTGTCTTACAAAGACTGTTACAGAAGCAGTGTTCTACCAAGAATTTCTCACTAAGAGTGTCAACCAGCCGAGTGTCACTCCTAAGCAGTGTCTTACCAAGCATCGCTCGCGCCAGCGGGAGCGGCTCGTTTTTTCCTGGTTGTTATATCTTTCACTAGTGCAGTCTCTGGGTCCGCCCATGTGTTTCATCCGTGAGACCTGCCTACATTCCGCTGAGGCTGCTGCCGCTGCTGGCGCAGCTCTTGATGTCCCAATGGAAGGCCGCGGTGCAAGCAGTGGAGGATGGCAAGACAACTGCCAGAAGCACATTGAAGCTGACTGAAGAAGGAAATTGCTTGTTGATCTCATATTTTAGAGTGCTTTTATGCGACCAGGAGACGCTCTCCCACTTTGGAGAGCTCATGAAGCTGCACATCGTCGACCTTCGTTGAGGTCGACGATGCCCAGCTTCATGAGCTCACTCCCTCGGTGCACTGCAGCCCCCGGAGTCCACCAAGGGAGCCTCCGGCCTACCACGACAACATCGTTCCGCTGCCTGGGTCCCTAGTGGACTCGCCGAAAAGCCAGTCGACTTGCGAGCCATCGGGGTCAAGCGTGACCCATTCCGAGGCCGAAGTGCACATGCAAAATTCTGAAATGCAGAACATCGATCGTTCCAAGAGGTTTCCCAGTTTGAAGTTGTGACATTTGGAAAGCTTGGCAAAAACTGGAGAGCTGGCCTGGAGCAGGCATTGACTGCGCGCGCCATCGCGAGCTTCTGCAGAGCCATGCGAGAGGCGCAGGTGCCTGGCGTGGTAACGCCTCTGCTGGAGCTGCTTGGCTCCAGAATTCGGTGGTGCGATCGTTCGTAGCAAACACAGCTGCAACACATGAAGTGATTGCCATGCAACTTTCTGAGACTTAATTTTCTCAGTTCATCGTTGGAAGCCATTGAGTTGTATCTGTCCTATCTTACAGGAGGAAAAAGGCTTTGAAACTTTCAGGGCTGTTGAGAGAGTTGCAGTTTGGGTGGCTGCAGTGGTCCCCAAACATCTCCAAACCACATGCCACCATGGCGCTGAAGGCTCCTACTGATGCCAGCCGTGCCCGCTGGACTTGTGCGATTTGCCGTTGCAGATTGCATTGCTTCCCAATGTTTCTTGAGCGCACAATGTTTCAGTATAAGATGACTGCACTTATGCAAGTATTGAAATGAGACACGCATATGAAAGAATAGGTACAGGTGTACTGCATGGCAATGCTGTGTCCTCGCGGCTCATGGTTTTTGTGGAAACATCGGATTTTTCAGTGCAACCTGTTCCCATGTGTAACTTTTCCAGCGGGGGTGGAGACATGGAAGGAAGTGGCCAAGTTCGAGCACGAGCTAACGGCAGCCTTGCAGGAGGATTTGGCAACGGAGCTATCGGCGGCTGGCGACAGATTAACATCAAAGGGGCGCCAGGATGGAGGTGCAACCTCCATCCTGGCGCCCCTTTAATGTTAATCTGCCACGACCTCGGCCACAGCTGATGGAATGGGTTCCGAACTAGGTGCCGAACCCATTCCGAACCCATTCCGGCACTAGCTGTTGCACACACTGGAAGCTCCATTGGAGCGTCCAGCGTGTCCAACGCCAGGATGGAAACCCAGTCCAAACTACGCGCAACCCATTCCGGCGCTGGTTACTGGACACACTGGATGCTCCATTTTCGAGCATTTTCCAATGCAGCTTTGGCAGGGAAGAAACCCATTTCTTTCAGGTTTGAACGGTGGCTTGTATCATGGAAAATGGTGAGACAGAAGTCAGAGTCACGATTGGTGGCAGCGCTGAGTAAAGAAGCTCAAAAGCTTGCAGTTGAGTGTTGAAGTATGTATAGGACTCTCAAAAAACCTGGTCACACCAGTTTTGTGTGCAGTCATTTTTTGTTGTACGTAAGCAAACCGCACTTGACATGAGCAATGTCTACAAGATCAGATCTCCAAAATTTTGGCCACTCGGGGGGCCCAAACCAGTACGGTTCACATGTGGATTTGTTGTCTCTGAATCTGGAAAGACAACAAATCCACAAGTGGACCTTGCTGGCTTGTCAGAGCTTAGCGGCAGAGAAGCAGACGACAGCTTAAGCAGACGAGAAGCTCGCGGTATCAGTGGTGCAGGAACTGGATAAGGTGCATCTCATTTGATCTATCAGATGACTGCTCGGTGGCATGGCATCTTTCGAAGTATCCAGGTACTGCGGCCCCCAATGAGGTGCAGGTGGAGGAAGTGGCTGAAGAGAAAGACAACTTGGGCCTCTTGATCACAACGAAAAATGACAGAAACGTGGTGAAGAAGCCGAAGTGTTCTTTCTCTTCCGCCACTTCTTGCACCTTCACCCAAATGACAGTCATTTTTCGTTCCTTGGCTTCGAGTAAAAAGCTTTCTCTTGTACATGTTGTAGAACCTTATCGTTCTTGGGACATCTTGAGCCTGTGAGGATAAAGTAGTGTGCTTCACCTGACTTGTGAAGGGCTACATTCCCTGCCAATGACTTCGACTGACCGTTTGTCGGCTACAAAGCTTTAGCCGCAGCGGCTCAAGGATACTCAATGCTTTTCGGTCAAAAAACCTGGTAGGTGCACCTGACATGCTGAAGTTTCAGTGCCTCCAGCGTTGTGCGCAATTGTTTGTTGCAAGAAGCAGAGTGAAGTTTTGGACAGCAAACATTTTTTCTTTTGGTGTCTTCGCCACATGTTTCTCTTTGGAGTTTTTCGCCACGTGTTTATTTTCAAGGGATTGTCCATGAGTATTCAATGCCTGCTGTGTCTTTATGTGCTCAAGACTCGTCGGATGCAAGAGCTTTCCCTGCCTGTCGCCTGCCGCCCAAAACTCTCCTTTTCATCATGGAGTTGCCATGGCTGCGGGAGGCCTTCGAGAGCGCATCGGATACTTTCCAAGCGCTTTTCTCTTGGGAGATCGATCCAGAAGAGAAGCCCAAGATCGAAGGCCGAGATGATTTCCGAGAACTGGTCATCTTTCTGAAACTTCTCTTCAGTTTGGCGAAAAGTTTAACGCTTTGAACATTTTTGATCAACCCCCAAGGGCAGAACTTGGAAATCATTGACCGCTGCTGCCTGCTTCTTCTGACATTGTGTGCAGCTCCATGGCCACCAAGGAAGGGGAGCTTGACGCTGGGCTCCCCGATGTGGCCCCACTGGCCGAGCCAGACTACGCATATCGTGGAGTCCATTCGCAAGGTTGGGGCAGCTGTGGCCGCCCGGTCGCAAGAGTCATTTCCAGAGTTCCAAAAATTCTGTGACAGCGCAAAGGTCGTTTCAACAGCCATAGCAGTCACAAGAACCACAAGTCACAAGAAACCGCCACAAGAGTTGCTTCCCGTGTTCAAGGTGACAGCGCAAAGGTCGTTACAACAGCCATAGCAATCACAAGAACCACAAGAAACAACCGCTTTCGCATGAACCGGTTCAGTATAGAATCTTGGCTGTGGTCAGTTTCTATAATGTGTATATTGAATGTACACTTGTTAAGTGTAGTGCAGAGGCGCAGATGTGTATATGCATGCATATAGATATATCATTCATAGACACATATGGCTCCTGGGCCTCTTGAAAGATTGAAGTGATCGCAAAGTGCCACGAGCTGCTCCTCCTGAATGGGCTTAGGTTGCCAACAACCCCGGCAACGCGTGGCCGATTTTCGCAGAGATGGATGGAGTCGCAATGCTGGTCGAGGCAGGGGCACCGCCGGTTCATTGCCCTAGGAGGCAGCTTGAAAACAGAAAAAATCTGATCTTTGCATCTTGCAGGCAGTCATGGCCTACCCTACCCCGGGGCAGATCCGCGAACAAGCATGGCAGACACTGGCCATGTTGGCGCAGAATCTGCGCGGCTCCGCCTTGACGGCTTTCTTGAGAGATCCGGTCCTCCAGCGGTTGTTCACTGGAACACCCGAGTTGGAAGGTGGAGGTTTTGAGTACCGCCTCTCGTTGATGAGAAGTCTGTCTCAGAGGACGGGCTGCAGGTTCTGCATTTCTTCATGTTCTGTTCAAGGCAGTTGGGGTCTTTCAGGATTGTGTTGCGGTTGGGCCCCAGAGCATTCATGAGTTTTGCATGGTTTTGTTGTTGGCTCTTGATCAGGATATGCCCTGAAACAGCGGGAGCCTTTGCGCAGTGCGAGTTTGCCCTGATGCAAAGGGCAGTGGAGCTCACTTCCCACAAAGATGGCATGGTGAGAACTACAGCTCGCACGACTTATATGACCCTGATGCAGATTGAGGACGAGCAGGTTCGAAAGGCAGGGTGTTTGAACATAGGTGTCGAAATGTTGCTTACTTCCATGCAATTTGACATCTTTCGCACTGGCGGTGACAGTTGCTTTCAGAGGCAGCGATGAAAGTCGCCAAGACATCGAAACTCGGCACGCATCACTTTTTAGGACTTGATGGATGGCCTGGGAAAAGATTCCGTGAGGTTTGCTGCTGTTGCCAATGTCAACCAATCAAAGGGTGCGTCGATTCGTTCATGGCATGCCAGCCACCAAAGCTTGATTTCTATCTTTCGTTAATGGCAGTGTCTGGGTACGACCATGTAATTTCATTCGTGAGATCTGCCCACATTCCGCTGAGGCTGCTGCCACTGCTGGCGCAGCTCTTGATGTCCCAGTGGAAGGCTGCGGTGCAAGCAGTGGAGGATGGCAAGACAACTGCCATCCGACACCTCTTGGAAGACGAGGAGGAGTTCGTTTCTGTCAGAAGATGTCAGAAGCACAATTCATAGGAAATTGATGGAACGTTGCTTGTTGATCTCAGATCTCAGATTGAAGCGTGCTTTTGTGCAACCAGGAGACGCTCTCCCACTTTGGAGAGCTGATGAGGCTGCGCATCGTCGACCTCAACGACGCCATTTGCAGACTTCTCGGTCGCACGTTGTTGCGGCAAATGGGAAGTTTGGTCCAAGAGACCACGCCATGGAAGCTCCACGGGCCGAAACTGAGACTGTGCACAGTTCGCTTTCCCATCTTTGCTGGCATTTTTTCATATCTTTTCCTTTTTTCGCATCTTCGGCTTCTGAACACTTGCAGCTTGGAGTCCACCAAGGGTCTACCAGGACAATATCGTTCCGTTGCCTGGGTCCCTAGTGGACTCACCGAGAAGTCTGTCGACTTGCGAGCCATCGGGGTCAAGCGTGACCCATTCCGAGGCCGAAGTGCACATTCAAAATTCTGAAATGCAGAACATGGATCGTTCCAAGAGGTTTCCCAGTTTGAAGTTGTGACATTTGGTTCTTTTTCAGTTTCCAAGCCGTGTGACGGGCCTTGGTAGCTGTCGTTTTCCAAGCGGCAGGAGCTTGGTGATGGCTCTCGCTGCAGGGCCGCAACGCCTGGCCTGGAGCAGGCATTGACTGCGCGCGCCATCGCCAGCTTTTGCAGAGCCATGCGAGAGGCGCAGGTGCCTGGCGTGGTAACGCCTCTGCTTGAGCTGCTTGGCTCCAGAATTCGTTGGTGCGATCGTTTGTAGCAAACACAGGTGCAACACATGCAGTGATTGCCGTGCGACTTTCCGAGATTGAATTTTCTCAGTTTGTGGTTGGAAGCCATTGAGTTGTATGTGTCCTAGCGTACAGGAGAAAAAAGATGAAAAGGCTTCGAAACGTTCCGGGCTGTTGAGAGAGTTGCAGTTTGGGTGGCTGCAGTGGTCCCCAAACATCTCCAAACCACATGCCACCATGGCGCTGAAGGCTCCTACTGATGCCAGCCGTGCCCGCTGGACTTGTGCGATTTGCCGTTGCAGATTGCATTGCTTCCCCGCAGGCGCTGGGAAACGGAAGTGGGTCTGTGGATGCTATGCAAAAGATAGTGGGGCCCGGCCATGGGGAGTTGGGCTCTTGAGTTTGTAGAGTGTGGGTGGTGCAGGGCCGTGCATCGGTGGATGTGGGCTTGTCATGCATTGGTGGACTTCCAATTGGCTTGTTGAGGCTCTGTGCATCCTTCTGTGGCGTGTGGTGCGGTGGTGTGGGGTGGGGCTTTTGGTGTGAAGTTGGGTACGCTGTCGATGCTGGGTGTTTCTTCCTTGGGCAGGGGGTTACTGCGCAGTTGGCCACTTGCTGAAAAACCTGGTCAACTCAGCTCGGATTTGGGAAATGAGAAATGGGTTCCAACGGGTCTGATCATTGGCATGGCCGACTGATTTCCGTGAAGACACTTGCAGTAAAGTAAGTTTGTACATGTTTGTACTTCTTGTGCGCACAATGTCTCAGTATAAGATGACTGCACTTATGCAAGTAGCACATGGGACACACATATGAAAGAATAGGTGGGACACGCATATGAAAGAATAGGTACAGGTACGATCAGGTACAGGTGTACTGCATGGCAATGCTGTGGCCTCGCGGCTCATGGTTTTTGTGCAAACATCGGACCTTTCAGTGCAACCTGTTCCCATGTATATAACTTGGACATCATTGGACCTTTGACACTTCAAATGTCCGTGCAACCTGCTCCCATGTAACTTTTGCAGCGGGGGGCGGTCGAGACACGGAGGGAAGTGGCAAAGTTCCTGGATGAGCTAACGGCAGCCCTACAGGAGGATTTGGCCATCGAGGCAGTCCAGGCATCGGCAGCTGGCGACGAGCAGCTGAGGCCGGTTGGTTAAAGGATGGATTTCATTTTGCAGTTCATCGGTTTCAGATGGTTTCAGATGGTCTCAGATTTTGCATATTTGTTGACGCAGTTTGTTCAACTGGAACAGAGGTGGAACCGATTTCATCAGCCGTGGCCGAGGTGCTGGCAGATTCACGTCGAAGGGGCGCCAGGATGGAAGTTCGGAGCGAACGACGTGCCGAACCCGTTCCGGCGCTGGCTGTTGCACACGCTGGACACTCCATGCTGGAGCATCTTCGAATGCAGCTTTGGCAAGAAAGAAACCAATCTCTTTCAGGTTTGAACGGTGGTTTGTATCTCTGGAAAATGGTGACACAGAGGTCAGAGCAAAGGGCACTTGACATGAGCAATGTCAACAAGAGCAGTTCCCCAAAATTTTGGCCACTCGAGGGCCAAAGCCAGCAAGGTCCACGTGTGGATATATTCTCCTTGGAGAGCCTAGCAGACGAGAAGCTGGCAGCATTAGCAGTGGTCCAGGAGTTGGATATGGTGCATCTCGTCTTAAGGTTAAAGTTTGCATGCACCGATTTCAACATATCAGACCTATCAGACCTATCAGATGACTGCTCCGAATTTGGCGTTTTTGTTTTTCTGGACATGGTAAGCGGGTCCCAAGGAGCATTGCGTGGCATGACATCTTCTGAGGTATCCAAGTCTGCACACGAATCCGGACTTTGGATTGGTGCCGCAACCCTCCATGACCGTGAAGGTGGATGAAGTGGCTCAAGAAAAAGAACACTTGGGTTTCTTCAGCTCCTTCATGTCATTTTTCGTTCCTTGGCTTCGAGCATGGCCGCGGAATTGTCTTCTTGCAGCTGCTAATGAGACAATCACATAGGCATGTAAGACTCTGTGTAAGACTTCGCGACTTCGTCTGTTTCCTGAGGAGTGGGCAGACCCTGGACGTGCTTTTCTCAGTCCATGTCGTGAGTTTAGGGTTGAAGGAGGAAGACTTGACAGCAAGAAGATCAGTAAAACAGAAATTTCAACCGTTTTATTTGTTGGCTGTGTGATGTTTTCCTGGGTTGAGGACGGCAGTCTCTCTTGTGCCAAGCGGGTATCTTTTGAAATTCACAAGAGACCCGAAGAGACCTGCTTGGCATCTGAAACGCTGGGGCCTTACTTGCGTTTGTGCTTTCACCTGGGAAGATATCAACGAGCAAGATTTCTTGTACATGTTGTAGGGGGCAGCCTTGCCGTGCTTGAGACATTTTGAGCCTGTGAGGATAAAGTAGTGCGTGTCAGCTGACTTGTGAAGGTCTACATTCAGAGACCATCCTGCCAATGACTTGAATGGACAGTTTGTCGGCTACAAAGCTTTAGCCGCAGCAGCTCAATGTTTTTTCGTCAAAAAAACGAGAGTGCCTCTGGCATTGTGCGCAATTGTTCGTTGTAAAGCTTTGAACACCAAACATGTCGCTCTTTGGAGTTTTTTTCGCCGCGTACTGATTTTCAAGGGATTGTCCATGACACTGGGGTTTCTGATGGCTATGCGACGTTTTGCTAATTTACAGATCCGGTGTCATCAAATCACTTTGTCAGCCACATCAGTCACCCACTAGGTCCCTTGATTGAGTAGCTTCAATCTGTCCCACCGGGTTCGCTAGATAAACCCATAGATAGAATTCCTGACCTTCATACCTGGCAGTGACAAAGTGATGGATTACAATGCTGCCTGTTTTCGGCTCAATCATTTGGTTGCCTTGCTGCCTGAAGTCTTAACAATGAGAAGCTACGAGACACCAAAACTCTTGAAACTTTGCAACGGAAACGGAAGCAAATGCGGTGCAACGTATCCTATCCACCAACACTCCTTCAGAAAAAAGATGAATCAGACCATGCTTCCTCTGAGACCAAAAGTTTACTTCCACCTTCGGAATCAGAAACTCCTGTGCAGGAGCAAGTGATCATCAGTGTGTGATCCGCGAATGGCCAGGGCTTGTGCTGAAAGTCTCCAGATGTAATCATCAACATCCATCAACCAATTGGTTTACAAAATTGGTTTATAAGAAAAATGCCTGGAAACCAGGATAAATGTTGGCAAATAGGCCACTTAAATCAGGAAATTCCCTGGGTTCAAAGCCCATGATTCCAGTACCACTGGTGGCAGTTTCCGTGCCTCGCCATGTCGACTGTTGGTCCCAGAAAGCAACTCCATGCTCCATGGTTTTTGTGCAAAGATTGAACCTTTCAGGCAGTTTCCATGCAACTTTTGCAGCGGGGGGGTGGTGGGGACATGGAGGTGGCCAAGTTTGCAGAAGAGCTGACGGCAGCTTTGCAGGAGGATTTGGCAACTTCCTTCCATCAGGGGCTGGCATCAGGGGCTGGCGACGAGCAGCTGAGGCCGGTTGGTGAATGGATGGATTAGATTTGCAGTTCATCGGTTTTAGATGGTTTCAGGTGGTTTCAGATCTTGCATATCTGAGGACCCAGTTTGTTCAACTGGAGGTGGAACCGATTGGATCAGCCGTGGCCGAGGTGCTGGCAGCTAAACATCAATCGGGCGCCCGCTCGGAACTAGGTGCCGAACCCATTCCGCCGCTGGTTGTTGGGCACACTGGACGCTCCACGCTCGAGCATCATCCATTGGAAAATGCTCGACAATGGAGCGTCCAGTGTGTCCAACGCCAGGATGGAAACCCAGTCCGAGCTACTTGCCGAATCCATTCCGGCGCCGGTTCCTGGACACACTGGATGCTCCATTTTCGAGCATTTTCCAATGCAACTTTGGCAAGAAAGAAATAGAAAGGAACTGATTTCTGTCAGGTTTGGACGGTGGCTTGTATCTATGGAAAATGGTGAGACAGAAGTCCAGAAGTCACGACAAGATCAGATCCCCAAAATTTTGGCCACTCGAGGGCCAAAACCAGTAAGGTTCACGTGTGGATTTGTTGTCTCTGGAATCTGGAAAGACAACAAATCCACGCGTGGACCTTGCTGGCTTGTCAGAGCTTAGCCTCAGAGAAGCAGACGAGAGCTTTGCAGACGAGAAGCTTGTGGCATTGTCAGTGGTGCAGGAACTGGATATCGTGCATCTCGTCTGATCTATCAGATGACTGCTCGGTGGCATGGCATCTTTCGAGGTATCCAGAACTGATCCGGCCTTTGGATTGGTGCGGCCGCCCCCAATGACGGTGAAGGTGGAGGGAGTGGCTGAAGAGAAAGAACGCTTGGCTTTCTGTCGAGCAACCTCATCCACCTTCACCGAAATGACAGTCACTTTTTGTGTACATGTTGTAGACACCAACCTTGTCGTCCTTGGGACTGTGAGGATAGTGTCCTTCACCTGCCTTGTGAAGGTCTACATTCCCTGCCAATGACTTTGGTTGACCGTTTGTTGGCTACAAAGCTTCAGCCGCAGCTGCTCAATGAGACTTAATGCTTTTCGGTCAAAAAAATGGTAGGTGCGCCTGACATGCTGAAGTTTCAGTGCCTCCAGCATTGTGCGCAATTGTTTGTTGCAAGAAGCAGAGTGAAGGTTTGGACAGCAAACATTTTTTCTTTTGGTGTCATCGCTACATGTTTCTCTTTGGAGTTTTTCGCCACGTGTTCATTTTCAAGGGATTGTCGGATTGTCCATGAGTATTCATGCCTGCTGTGTTTTTATGTGCTCAAGACTCGTCGGACTCGTCGGATGCAAGAGCTTTCCCTGCCTGTCGCCTGCCGCCCAAAACTCTCCTCTTCACACAATGGAGTTGCCATGGCTCAAGGAGGCCTTCGAGAGCGCATCGGATACTTTCCAAGCGCTTTTCTCTTGGGAGATCGATCCAGAAGAGAAGCACACAGTCCGAGATGATTTCCGAGAACTTGTCATCTTTCTGAAACTTCTCTTCAGTTTGGCTAAAAACATTTAATGCTTTGAACATCTTTGATCAACCCCCAAGGGCAGAATCTGAAAATCATTGACTGCTGCTGCCTGCTTCTTCTGAAATTGTGTGCAGCTCCATGGCCACCAAGGAAGGAGAGCCTGACGCTGGGCTCCCCGATGTGGCCCCACTGGCCGGGCCAGGCTACACTCATCGTGGAGTCCATTCGCAAGGTTGGGGCAGCTGTGGCCGCCCGGTGGCAAGAGTCGCTTCCCGTGTTCAAGGTGACATCGCAAAGGTCGTTACAACAGCCATAACAATCACAAGAACCGCAAGAAACAACCGCAACCATTGCTGCGGGTTTCGCATGAACCGGTTCAGTATAGAATCTTGGCTGTGG
>VSDK01005953.1:38567-51418 GCA_009767595.1 Symbiodinium kawagutii
GCGGCTGCCGCTGCTGGCGCAGCTCTTGATGTCCCAATGGAAGGCTGCGGTGCAAGCAGTGGAGGATGGAAAGAAAACTGCAATCCGAAACCTCCTGGAAGACGAGGAGGAGTTCGTTTCTGTCAGAAGCGCATTGAAGCTGACTGATGATAGAAATAGAAGATGTCAGAATCACAATTCATAGGAAATTGATGGAAATTGATGGAAATTGATGGAAGTTGCTTGTTGATCTCAGATTGAAGCGTGCTTTTGTGCGACCAGGAGACGCTCTCCCACTTTGGAGAGCTGATGAAGCTTGGTATCGTCGACCTCAACGCAGCGATTTGCCAACTTCTCGGTCGCACATTCTTGCGGCAAATGGGAAGTTTGGTCCAAGAGACCCCGCCGTGGAAGCTCCACGGGCCGAAACTGAGACTGTGCACAGTTCGCTTTCCCATTTTTGCCAGCATTTTTTCATATCTTTTCCCTTTTTATCCCTTTTTTATCCTTTTTTTGCATCTTCAGCTTCTGAACACTTGCAGCTTGGAGTCCACCAAGGGAGTCTCCGGTCTACCAGGAAAATATCGTTCCGCTGCCTGGGTCCCTAGCGGACTCGCCAAAAAGTCAGTCGACTTGCGAGCCATCGGGGTCAAGCGTGACCCATTCCGAGGCCGAAGTGCACATTCAAAATTCTGAAATGCAGAACATGGATCGTTCCAAGAGGTTTCCCAGTTTGAAGTTGTGACATTTGGTTCTTTTTCAGTTTCCAAGCCGTGTGACGGGCCTTGGTAGCTGTCGTTTTCCAAGCGGCAGGAGCTTGGTGATGGCTCTCGCTGCAGGGCCTCAACACCTGGCCTGGAGCAGGCATTGACTGCGCGCGCCATTGCAAGCTTTTGCAGAGCCATGCGAGAGGCGCAGGTGCCTGGCGTGGTAACGCCTCTGCTTGAGCTGCTTGGCTCCAGAATTCGGTGGTGCGATCGTTCGTAGCAAACACAGGTGCAACACATGAAGTGATTGCCATGCGACTTTCCGAGATTGAATTTTCTCAGTTTGTGGTTGGAAGCCATTGAGTTGTATGTGTCCTAGCGTACAGGAGAAAAAAGGTGAAAAGGCTTTGAAACGTTCCGGGCTGTTGAAAGAGTTGCAGTTTGGGTGGCTGCAGTGGTCCCCAAACATCCCCAAACCATGTGCCACGATGGCGCTGAAGGCTCCTGTTGATGCCAGCCGTGCCCGCTGGACTTGTGCGATTTGCCGTTGCAGATTGCATTGCTTCCCCGCAGGCGCTGGGAAACGGAAGTGGGTCTGTGGATGCTATGCAAAAGATAGTGGAGCCCGGCCATGGGGAGTTGGGCTCTTGAGTTTGTAGAGTGTGGGTGGTGCAGGGCCGTGCATCGGTGGATGTGGGCTTGTCATGCATTGGTGGACTTCCAATTGGCTTGTTGAGGCTCTGTGCATCCTTCTGTGGCGTGTGGTGCGGTGGTGTGGGGTGGGGCTTTTGGTGTGAAGTTGGGTACGCTGTCGATGCTGGGTGTTTCTTCCTTGGGCATGGGGTTACTGCGCAGTTGGCCACTTGCTGAAAAACCTGGTCAACTCAGCTCGGATTTGGGAAATGAGAAATAGGTTCCAACTGGCGTGATCATTGGCATGGCCGACTGAGTTCCCTGAAGACACTTGCAGTAAAGTAACTTTGTACATGTTTGTACTTCTTGTGCGCACAATGTCTCAGTATAAGATGACTGCACCTATGCAAGTAGCACATGGGACACGCAAAAGAAAGAATAGGTGGGACACGCATACGAAAGAATAGGTACAGGTACGATCAGGTACAGGTGTACTGCATGGCAATGCTGTGGCCTCGCGGCTCATGGTTTTTGTGCAAACATCGGACCTTTCAGTGCAACCTGTTCCCATGTATATAACTTGGACATCATTGGACCTTTGACACTTCAAATGTCAGTGCAACCTGCTCCCATGTAACTTTTGCAGCGGGGGGCGGTCGAGACACGGAAGGAAGTGGCCAAGTTCCTGGATGAGCTAACGGCAGCCCTACAGGAGGATTTGGCCATCGAGGCAGTCCAGGCATCGGCAGCTGGCGACGAGCAGCTGAGGCCGGTTGGTGAAAGGATGGATTTCATTTTGCAGTTCCATCGGGGTCTCAGATCTTGCATATCTGTGGACTCAGTTTGTTCAAGTGGAGCAGAGGTGGAGCCGATTCCATCAGCCGTGGCCGAGGTCGTGGCAGATCAACATTACTGGGGCGCCAGGATGGAGGTTCGGAGCGAACTACGTGCAGAACCCGTTCCGGCGCTGGTTGTTAGACACGCTGGATGCTCCATGCTCCAGCATCTTCGAATGCAGCTTTGGCAGGGAAGAAACTCATTTCTTTCAGGTTTGAACGGTCGTTTGTATCTGTGGAAAATGGTGAGACAGAAGTCAGAGCAAAGGGCACTTGACATGAGCAATGTTAACAAGAGCAGATCCCCAAAATTTTGGCCACTCGAGGGCCAAAGCCAGCAAGGTCCACGCGTTGATTTGCTTTCTTTCCAGAGCTTCGCAGACGAGAAGCTCGCTGCACTATCAGTAGTGCAGGAATTGGACATGGTGCATCTCGTCTTAAGGTTAAAGTTTGCATGCACCGATTTCAACATATCAGACCTATCAGATGACTGCTCCGGATCAGTCCGTTTTTTTGCAGCTTGGCGTGGCATCTTCTGAGGTATCCAAGTCTGCGCACGAATCCGGACTTCGGATTGGTGCCGCAGCCCCCTATGACGGTGAAGGTGGATGAAGCGGCTCAAGAGAAAGAAAACTTGAGCTTCTTCAGCACATTCATGTCATTTTTCGTTCCTTGGCTTCGAGCATGGCCGCCGAACTGTTTTCTTGCAGCTGATGAGAGAATCACATAGGCATGCAAGACTCTATGTCAGACTTACTTCGTCTGTTCCCTGAGGAGTGGGCAGACCCTGGAAGTGCTTATCTCAGTCCATGTCGTGAGTTTAGGGTTGAAGGAGGAAGACCTGACGGCAAGAAGATCATTGACGCAGAAACTTCAATTGTTTGATTTTGTCGTTGGCTGTATGATGTTTTCCTGGGTTGAGGACGGCAGTCTCTCTTGTGCCAAGCGGGTATCTTTTGAAATTCACAAGAGACCCGAAGAGACTTGCTTGGCATCTGAAACGCTGGGGCCTTACCTGCATCTGTGCTTTCAAGGAAGATATCAACGAGTAAGAAACTTCATCTTGTACAGGTTGTAGGGTTCAACCTTGTCGTGCTTGAGCCTGTGTGGATAAAGATAGTAAAGTAGTGCGTGTCAGCTGACTTGTGAAGGTCTACATTCAGAGACCATCCTGCCAATGACTTGAATGGACAGTTTGTCGGCTACAAAGCTTTAGCCGCAGCAGCTCAATGTCTTTTCGTCAAAAAAACGGGAGGTGCACGCTGACATGCTGAAGTTTCAGTGCCTTTGGCATTGTGCGCAATTGTTCGTTGTAAAGCTTTGAACACCAAACATGTCGCTCTTTGGAGTTTTTTCGCCGCGTGCTGATTTTCAAGGGATTGTCCATGACACTGGGGTTGCTGATGGCTATGCGGCGTTTTGCAGAGTTACAGATCCGGTGTCATCAAATCACTTTGTCAGCCACATCAGTCATTTACTAGGTCCCTTGATTGAGTAGCTTCAATCTGTCCCACCGGATTCGCTAGATCAACCCATAGATAGAATTCCAGACCTTCATACCTGGCACAAACTGATGGATTACAATGCTGCGTGTTTTCGGCTCAATCATTTGGTTGCCTTGCCGCCTGAAGTCTTAGCAAAGACACCAAAGCTCTTGACACTTTGCAACACAAACGGAAGCAAATGCGGTGCAATGTATCCTATCCACCAACACTCCTTCAGAAGAAAGATGAATCAGACCGTGCTTCCTCTGAGACCAAAAGTTTGCTTCCACCTTCGGAATCAGAAACTCCTATGCAGGAGCAAGTGATCATCAGTGTGTGATCCACGAATGGCCAGGGCTTGTGCTGAAAGTCTCCAGATACAATCATCAACATCCATCGACCAATTGGTTTACAAAATTGGTTTAGAAGAAACATGCCTGGAAACCAAGATAAATCTTGGCAAATAAAAGGCCGCTTAAATCAGGAAATTCCCTGACTTCAAAGCCCATGATTCCAGTACCACCGGTGGCAGTTTCCGTGCCGCGCCATGTCGACCGTTGGTCCCAGAAAGAAACTCCATGCTCTATGGTTTTTGTACAAAGATTGAACCTTTCAGGGCAGTTTCCATGTAACTTTTGCAGCGGGGGGTGGTGGAGACATGGAGGTGGCCAAGTTCGCGGAAGAGCTGACGACAGCTTTGCAGGAGGATTTGGCCATGGAGGTAATCGATGCCTCGACTGCCTCGATGGCCAAATCCTCCTGTAGGGCTGCCGTTAGCTCGTCCGCGAACTTGGCCACTTCCTTCCATCAGGGGCTGGCATCAGGGGCTGGCGACGAGTAGCTGAGGCCGGTTGGTGAATGGATGGATTTTCATTTTGCAGTTCCATCGGTTTCAGATGGTTTCAGATCTTGCATATTTGTTGACGCAGTTTGTTCAAGTGGAGGTGGAACCGATTCCATCAGCCGTGGCCGAGGTCGTGGCAGCTAAACATCGATCGGGCGCCCGCTCGGAACTAGGTGCCGAACCCATTCCGCCGCTGGTTGTTGGGCACACTGGACGCTCCATGCTCGAGCATCATCCATTGGAAAATGCTCGACAATGGAGCGTCCAGTGTGTCCAACGCCAGGATGGAAACCCAGTCCGAGCTACTTGCCGAATCCATTCCGGCGCTGGTTCCTGGACACACTGGATGCTGGATGCTCCATTTTCGAGCATTTTCGCAAGAAAGGAATAGAAAGGAACTGATTTCTGTCAGGTTTGGACGGTGGCTTGTATCATGGAAAATGGTGAGACAGAAGTCCAGAAGTCCAGAAGTCACGATTGGTGGCAGCGCTGAGTGAAGAAACTCAAAAGCTTGCAGCTGAGTGTTGAAGTATGAATAGGACTCTCAAAAAACCTGGTCACACCAAGTTTGTGTGCAGTCATTTTTTGTTGTATGTAAGCAAACCGCACTTGACATGAGCAACGTCAACAAGATCAGATCCCCAAAATTTTGGCCACTCGAGGGCCAAAACCAGTAAGGTTCACGTGTGGATTTGTTGTCTCTGGAATCTGGAAAGACAATAAATCCACGCATGGACATTGCTGGCTTGTCAGAGCTTAGCCTCAGAGAAGCAGACGAGAGCTTGGCAGACGAGAAGCTTGTGGCATTGTCAGTGGTGCAGGAACTGGATATCGTGCATCTCGTCTGATCTATCAGATGACTGCTTGGTGGCATGGCATCTTTCGAGGTATCCAGAACTGATCCGGCCTTTGGATTGGTGCGGCCGCCCCCAATGACGGTGAAGGTGGAGGAAGTGGCTGAAGAGAAAGAGCACTTGGCTTTCTGTCGAGCAACCTCATCCACCTTCACCGCAATGACAGTCACTTTTTGTGTACATGTTGTAGACACCAACCTTGTCGTTCTTGGGACTGTGAGGATAGTGTGCTTCACCTGCCTTGTGAAGGTCTACATTCCCTGCCAATGACTTTGGTTGACCGTTTGTTGGCTACAAAGCTTCAGCCGCAGCTGCTCAATGAGACTTAATGCTTTTCGGTCAAAAAACTGGTAGGTGCGCCTGACATGCTGAAGTTTCAGTGCCTCCAGCATTGTGCGCAATTGTTTGTTGCAAGAAGCAGAGTGAAGGTTTGGACAGCAAACATTTTTTCTTTTGGTGTCATCGCTACATGTTTCTCTTGAGGCCAATCCAAGCTGGCAGCTCCAAAGATCAGACTCACAGAAACGCATAATATACATGTAGACACATGCTTATGAATAACTGAGTAGACATACCAGAACATAGCAGGTAGATCCATGTAGATCCAGGTAGTATCCAGTCCCTTGCTTCTGTTTGTTGCTATTTCTGCTAGTGCTGTTACTGCTGCTGTTGTTGCCGTTGCGCTTTTTATTACGTTTACCACTCCTGCTACTGCTGCCTGCTACTGCTGGCATAGTCATAAGTAGTAATTGGAGCAACAGTGAGTAGTATGTAGTACTGGTAGCGTATACCATTTTGGAGCTGCTTTTGTTGTCACTGCCGCTCGCCCCCTATCTATGGATAGGATTTGGGACCACACCTGATAGTAGTTGCAGTTTCCTACCACAATCGGGACTGCATTCTGCCCTGCACATCACGACCTTCTTCTTTTGCACTTCCTTGCGCATCGTTTGCAAAGTTGAACAAGTTGGCCTTGGCAATCCACACCCTCGTGAACCCTTTCAACTTTTGAAAACAAAGCGGCGAATTGAAGTTTGGTAGGGTTAACCATCGTTAACCACATATGAACCATATACTTTGCTAAGCATATCAACCAAATATCAACCATATACTATCATATACTATCACATACTGCCTGCGTGTCTCCATGTTCAGGCCATGTGATTGGGCCGCAGAGCGCTGATGCGTTTTGCATGGATTTGCTGTTTGCTCCTCATCAGGATAAGCCCAGACACCGCGAGAGCCTTTGCGCAGAGCGATTTTGCGCTGATGCAACGGGCAGTTGAGCTCACCTGCAACAAAGATGGCATGGTGAGAACTACCGCCCGGACGACCTACATGACGTTACTGAAGATTCAGGATGAGCACGTGCAACAGGCAGGGTGTTTGAACATAGGTGTCAACATGCTGCTTAGTTCCATGCAATTTGACATCTTTCGCACGGGCGGCCACAGTTAGATGCTTTCACAGGCAGCGATGAAAGTCGCCAAGACATCGAAACTCGGCAAGCACCACTTTTAGGACTTGATGGATGGCCTGGGAAAAGATTCCGTGAGGTTTGCTACTGTTGCCAATGTCAACCAATGAAAGGGTCCGTCGATTCATTCATGGCATGCCAGCCACCACAGCCCGATTTCTATCTTTCGCCAATTGCAGTGTCTGGGTACGACCATGTGTTTCATTCGTGAGACCTGCCCACATGCCGCTGAGGCTGCTGCCACTGCTGGCGCAGCTCTTGATGTCCCAGTGGAAGGCTGCGGTGCAAGCAGTGGAGGATGGCAAGACAACTGCCATCCGACACCTCCTGGAAGACGAGGAGGAGTTCGTTTCTGTCAGAAGCGCATTGAAGCTGACTGATGATAGAAATAGAAGATGTCAGAAGCACAAATCATAGGAAATTGATGGAAATTGCTTGTTGATCTCAGATTGAAGCGTGCTTTTGTGCGACCAGGAGACGCTCTCCCACTTTGGAGAGCTCATGAACCTGGGCATAGTCGACCTCAACGCAGCGATTTGCGGCCTTCTCGGTCGCACATTCTTGCGGCAAATGGGAAGTTTGGTCCAAGAGACCCCGCAATGGAAGCTCCACGGGCCGAAACTGAGACTGTGCACAGTTCGCTTTCCCATTTTTGCCAGCATTTTTTCATATCTTTTCCCTTTTTTCATCGTTTCTTGCATCTTCAGCTGAACACTTGCAGCTTGGAGTCCACCAAGGGAGTCTCCGGTCTACCAGGAAAATATCGTTCCGCTGCCTGGGTCCCTAGTGGACTCACCGAGAAGTCAGTCGACTTGCGAGCCATCGGGGTCAAGCGTGACGCATTCCGAGGCCGAAATGCACATGCAAAATTCTGAAATGCAGAACATCGATCGTTCCAAGAGGTTTCCCAGTTTGAAGTTGTGACATTTGGTTCTTCAATTTCCAACCCCAACCCGTGTGGCTGGCCTTGGTAGCTGTCGTTTTCCAAGTGGCAGGAGCTTGGTGATGGCTCTCGCTGCAGGGCCGCAACGCCTGGCCTGGAGCAGGCATTGACTGCGCGCGCCATCGCGAGCTTCTGCAGGGCGATGCGAGAGGCGCAGGTGCCTGGCGTGGTAACGCCGCTGCTGGAGCTGCTTGGCTCCAGAATTCGGTGGTGCGATCGTTTGTAGCAAACACAGGTGCAACACACGAACTGATTGCCATGCGACTTTCCGAGATTGAATTTTCTCAGTTTGTGGTTGGAAGCCATTGAGTTGCATGTGTCCTAGCGTACAGGAGAAAAAAGGTGAAAAGGCTTTGAAACGTTCCGGGCTGTTGAAAGAGTTGCAGTTTGGGTGGCTGCAGTGGTCCCCAAACATCCCCAAACCATGTGCCACGATGGCGCTGAAGGCTCCTGTTGATGCCAGCCGTGCCCGCTGGACTTGTGCGATTTGCCGTTGCAGATTGCATTGCTTCCCCGCAGGCGCTGGGAAACGGAAGTGGGTCTGTGGATGCTATGCAAAAGATAGGGGAGCCCGGCCCTGGGGAGTTGGGCTCTTGAGTTTGTAGAGTGTGGGTGGTGCAGGGCTTTGCATCGGTGGATGTGGGCTTGTCATGCATTGGTGGACTTCCAATTGGCTTGTTGAGGCTTTGTGCATCCTTCTGTGGCGTGTGGTGCGGTGGTGTGGGGTGGGGCTTTTGGTGTGAAGTTGGGTACGCTGTCGATGCTGGGTGTTTCTTCCTTGGGCAGGGGGTTACTGCGCAGTTGGCCACTTGCTGAAAAACCTGGTCAACTCAGCTCGGATTTGGGAAATGAGAAATAGGTTCCAACTGGCGTGATCATTGGCATGGCCGACTGAGTTCCGTGAAGACACTTGCAGTAAAGTATGTTTGTACATGTTTGTACTTCTTGTGCGCACAATGTCTCAGTATAAGATGACTGCACTTATGCAAGTAGCACATGGGACGCGCAAAAGAAAGAATAGGTGGGACACGCATGTGAAAGAATAGGTACAGGTACGATCAGGTACAGGTGTACTGCATGGCAATGCTGTGGCCTCGCGGCTCATGGTTTTTGTGCAAACATCGGACCTTTCAGTGCAACCTGTTCCCATGTATATAACTTGGACATCATTGGACCTTTGACACTTCAAATGTCAGTGCAACCTGCTCCCATGTAACTTTTGCAGCGGGGGGCGGTCGAGACACGGAAGGAAGTGGCCAAGTTCCTGGATGAGCTAACGGCAGCCCTACAGGAGGATTTGGCCATCGAGGCAGTCCAGGCATCGGCAGCTGGCGACGAGCAGCTGAGGCCGGTTGGTGAAAGGATGGATTTCATTTTGCAGTTCCATCGGTTTCAGATGGTTTCAGATGGTCTCAGATTTTGCATATTTGTTGACTCAGTTTGTTCAACTGCAAGAGAGGTGGAGCCGATTCCATCAGCCGTGGCCGAGGTGCTGGCAGATTAATATTACTGGGGCGCCAGGATGGGGGTTCGGAGCGAACTACGTGACGAACCCGTTTCGGCGCTGGTTACTGGACACGCTGGATGCTCCATGCTCCAGCATCTTCCAGTGTAGCTTTGGCAGGGAAGAAACTCATTTCTTTCAGGTTTGAACGGTGGTTTGTATCTGTGGAAAATGGTGAGACAGAAGTCAGAGCAAAGGGCACTTGACATGAGCAATGTTAACAAGAGCAGATCCGCAAAATTTTGGCCACTCGAGGGCCAAAGCCAGCAAGGTCCACGCGTTGATTTGTTGGCTTTCCAGAGCTTAGCAAATGAGAAGCTGGCGGCGCTAGCGGTGGTGCAGGAATTGGACATGGTGCATCTCGTCTTAAGGTCACAGTTTGCATGCACCGATTTCAACATGTCAGACCTATCAGACCTATCAGATGACTGCTCCGAATTAGGCGTTTTGTTTTTCTGGACCCAAGGAGCATTGCGTGGCATGGCATCTTCTGAGGTATCCAAGTCTGCGCACGAATCCGGACTTCGGGTTGGTGCCGCAACCCCCCATGACCGTGAAGGTGGATGAAGTGGCTCAAGAAAAAGAACACTTGGGTTTCTTCAGCACATTCATGTCATTTTTCGTTCCTTGGCTTCGAGCATGGCCGCGGAACTGTTTTCTTGCAGCTGCTGATGAGAGAATCACATAGGCATGTAAGACTCTTTGTACGACTTCGCGACTTCGTCTGTTCCCTGAGGAGTGGGCAGACCCTGGAAGTGCTTATCTCAGTCCATGTGGTGAGTTTAGAGTTGAAGGAGGAAGACTTGACAGCAAGAAGATCAGTAAAACAGAAACTTCAACCGTTTTATTTGTTGGCTGTGTGATGTTTTACTGGGTTGAGGACGGCAGTCGCTCTTGTGCCAAGCGGGTATCTTTTGAAATTCACAAGAGACCCGAAGAGACCTGCTTGGCATCTGAAACGCTGGGGCCTTACCTGTGTCTGTGCTTTCACTTGGGAAGATATCAACGAGTAAGATTTTTTCTTGTACATGTTGTAGGGGGCAGCCTTGCCGTGCTTGAGACGTTTTGAGCCTGTGAGGATAAAGTAGTGCGTGTCAGCTGACTTGTGAAGGTCTACATTCAGAGCCCATCCTGCCAATGGCTTGAATGGACCGTTTGTCGGCTACAAAGCTTTAGCCGCAGCAGCTCAATGTCTTTTCGTCAAAAAAACGGGAGGTGCACGCTGACGTGCTGAAGTTTCAGTGCCTCTAGCATTGTGCGCAATTGTTCGTTGTAAAGCTTTGAACACTAAACATGTTGCTCTTTGGAGTTTTTCGCGGCGTGCTGATTTTCAAGGGATTGTCCATGACACTAGAGTTGCTGATGGCTATGCGACGTTTTGCTAATTTACAGATCCGGTGTCATCAAATCGCTTTGTCAGCCACATCAGTCACCCACTAGGTCCCTTGATTGAGTAGCTTCAATCTGTCCCACCGGGTTCGCTAGATAAACCCATAGATAGAATTCCTGACCTTCATACCTGGCAGTGACAAAGTGATGGATTACAATGCTGCCTGTTTTCGGCTCAATCATTTGGTTGCCTTGCTGCCTGAAGTCTTAACAATGAGAAGCTACGAGACACCAAAACTCTTGAAACTTTGCAACACAAACGGAAGCAAATGCGGTGCAACGTATCCTATCCACCAACACTCCTTCAGAAGAAAGATGAATCAGACCATGCTTCCTCTGAGACCAAAAGTTTGCTTCCACCTTCGGAATCAGAAACTCCCATGCAGGAGCAAGTGATCATCAGTGTGTGATCCGCGAATGGCCAGGGCTTGTGCTGAAAGTCTCCAGATGTAATCATCAACATCCATCAACCAATTGGTTTACAAAATTGGTTTATAAGAAAAATGCCTGGAAACCAGGATAAATGTTGGCAAATAGGCCACTTAAATCAGGAAATTCCCTGGGTTCAAAGCCCATGATTCCAGTACCACTGGTGGCAGTTTCCGTGCCGCGCCATGTCGACCGTTGGTCCCAGAAAGCAACTCCATGCTCCATGGTTTTTGTGCAAAGATTGAACCTTTCAGGGCAGTGTGGCCAAGTTCGCAGAAGAGCTGACGGCAGCTTTGCAGGAGGATTTGGCAATGGAGGCAATCGATGCCTCGACTGCCTCGATGGCCAAATCCTCCTGTAGGGATGCCGTTAGCTCATCCAGGAACTTGGCCACTTCCTTCCAGCAGGGGCTGGCATCAGGGGCTGGCGACGAGCAGCTGAGGCCGGTTGGTGAATGGATGGATTAGATTTGCAGTTCATCGGTTTCAGATGGTTTCAGATCTTGCATATCTGTGGACCAGTTTGTTCAACTGGAACAGAGGTGGAACCGATTTCATCAGCCGTGGCCGAGGTCGTGGCAGCTAAACATCAATCGGGCGTCCACTCAGAACTAGGTGCCGAACCCATTCCGCCGCTGGTTGTTGGGCACACTGGACGCTCCACGCTCGAGCATCATACATTGGAAAATGCTCGACAATGGAGCGTCCAGTGTGTCCAACGCCAGGATGGAAACCCAGTCCGAGCTACTTGCCGAATCCATTCCGGCGCTGGTTCCTGGACACACTGGATGCTGGATGCTCCATTTTCGAGCATTTTCGCAAGAAAGGAATAGAAAGGAACTGATTTCTGTCAGGTTTGGACGGTGGCTTGTATCTATGGAAAATGGTGAGACAGAAGTCCAGAAGTCAGAGTCACGATTGGTGGCAGCGCTGAGTGAAGAAACTCAAAAGCTTGCAGCTGAGTGTTGAAGTATGAATAGAACTCTCAAAAAACCTGGTCACACCAAGTTTGTGTGCAGTCATTTTTTGTTGTATGTAAGCAAACCGCACTTGACATGAGCAACGTCAACAAGATCAGATCCCCAAAATTTTGGCCACTCGAGGGCCAAAACCAGTAAGGTTCACGTGTGGATTTGTTGTCTCTGGAATCTGGAAAGACAATAAATCCACGCGTGGACATTGCTGGCTTGTCAGAGCTTAGCCTCAGAGAAGCAGACGAGAGCTTTGCAGACGAGAAGCTTGTGGCATTGTCAGTGGTGCAGGAACTGGATATCGTGCATCTCGTCTGATCTATCAGATGACTGCTTGGTGGCATGGCATCTTTCGAGGTATCCAGAACTGATCCGGCCTTTGGATTGGTGCGGCCGCCCCCAATGACGGTGAAGGTGGAGGAAGTGGCTGAAGAGAAAGAACACTTGGCTTTCTGTCGAGCAACCTCATCCACCTTCACCGAAATGACAGTCACTTTTTGTGTACATGTTGTAGACACCAACCTTGTCGTTCTTGGGACTGTGAGGATAGTGTGCTTCACCTGCCTTGTGAAGGTCTACATTCCCTGCCAATGACTTTGGTTGACCGTTTGTTGGCTACAAAGCTTCAGCCGCAGCTGCTCAATGAGACTTAATGCTTTTCGGTCAAAAAACTGGTAGGTGCGCCTGACATGCTGAAGTTTCAGTGCCTCCAGCATTGTGCGCAATTGTTTGTTGCAAGAAGCAGAGTGAAGGTTTGGACAGCAAACATTTTTTCTTTTGGTGTCATCGCTACATGTTTCTC
>VSDK01005953.1:53528-79880 GCA_009767595.1 Symbiodinium kawagutii
GAGCTGCTTGGCTCCAGAATTCGGTGGTGCGATCGTTCGTAGCAAACACAGGTGCAACACATGAAGTGATTGCCATGCGACTTTCCGAGATTGAATTTTCTCAGTTTGTGGTTGGAAGCCATTGAGTTGTATGTGTCCTAGCGTACAGGAGAAAAAAGGTGAAAAGGCTTTGAAACGTTCCGGGCTGTTGAAAGAGTTGCAGTTTGGGTGGCTGCAGTGGTCCCCAAACATCCCCAAACCATGTGCCACGATGGCGCTGAAGGCTCCTGTTGATGCCAGCCGTGCCCGCTGGACTTGTGCGATTTGCCGTTGCAGATTGCATTGCTTCCCCGCAGGCGCTGGGAAACGGAAGTGGGTCTGTGGATGCTATGCAAAAGATAGTGGAGCCCGGCCATGGGGAGTTGGGCTCTTGAGTTTGTAGAGTGTGGGTGGTGCAGGGCCGTGCATCGGTGGATGTGGGCTTGTCATGCATTGGTGGACTTCCAATTGGCTTGTTGAGGCTCTGTGCATCCTTCTGTGGCGTGTGGTGCGGTGGTGTGGGGTGGGGCTTTTGGTGTGAAGTTGGGTACGCTGTCGATGCTGGGTGTTTCTTCCTTGGGCATGGGGTTACTGCGCAGTTGGCCACTTGCTGAAAAACCTGGTCAACTCAGCTCGGATTTGGGAAATGAGAAATAGGTTCCAACTGGCGTGATCATTGGCATGGCCGACTGAGTTCCCTGAAGACACTTGCAGTAAAGTAACTTTGTACATGTTTGTACTTCTTGTGCGCACAATGTCTCCGTATAAGATGACTGCACTTATGCAAGTAGCACATGGGACGCGCAAAAGAAAGAATAGGTGGGACACGCATGTGAAAGAATAGGTACAGGTACGATCAGGTACAGGTGTACTGCATGGCAATGCTGTGGCCTCGCGGCTCATGGTTTTTGTGCAAACATCGGACCTTTCAGTGCAACCTGTTCCCATGTATATAACTTGGACATCATTGGACCTTTGACACTTCAAATGTCAGTGCAACCTGCTCCCATGTAACTTTTGCAGCGGGGGGCGGTCGAGACACGGAAGGAAGTGGCCAAGTTCCTGGATGAGCTAACGGCAGCCCTACAGGAGGATTTGGCCATCGAGGCAGTCCAGGCATCGGCAGCTGGCGACGAGCAGCTGAGGCCGGTTGGTGAAAGGATGGATTTCATTTTGCAGTTCCATCGGTTTCAGATGGTTTCAGATGGTCTCAGATCTTGCATATCTGTTGACTCAGTTTGTTCAAGTGGAGCAGAGGTGGAACCGATTTCATCAGCCGTGGCCGAGGTCGTGGCAGATTAACATTACTGGGGCGCCAGGATGGAGTTTCGGAGCGAACTACGTGACGAACCCGTTCCGGCGCTGGTTGTTAGACACGCTGGATGCCCCATGCTCCAGCATCTTCCAGCGTAGCTTTGGCAGGGAAGAAACTCATTTCTTTCAGGTTTGAACGGTGGTTTGTATCCGTGGAAAATGGTGAGACAGAAGTCAGAGCAAAGGGCACTTGACATGAGCAATGTTAACAAGAGCAGTTCCGCAAAATTTTGGCCACTCGAGGGCCAAAGCCAGCAAGGTCCACGCGTTGATTTGTTGGCTTTCCAGAGCTTAGCAAATGAGAAGCTGGCGGCGCTAGCGGTGGTGCAGGAATTGGACATGGTGCATCTCGTCTTAAGGTTAAAGTTTGCATGCACCGATTTCAACATATCAGACCTCTCAGACCTATCAGATGACTGCTCCGAATTTGGCGTTTTTGTTTTTCTGGACATGGTAAGCGGGTCCCAAGGAGCATTGCGTGGCATGACATCTTCTGAGGTATCCAAGTCTGCACACCAATCCGGACTTTGGATTGGTGCCGCAACCCCCCGTGACCGTGAAGGTGGATGAAGTGGCTCAAGAAAAAGAGCACTTGGGTTTCTTCAGCTCCTTCATGTCATTTTTCGTTCCTTGGCTTCGAGCATGGCCACGGAATTGTCTTCTTGCAGCTGCTAATGAGAGAATCACATAGGCATGTAAGACTCTGTGTAAGACTTCGCGACTTTGCGACTTCGCCTGTTTCCTGAGGAGTGGGCAGACCCTGGAAGTGCTTATCTCAGTCCATGTGGTGAGTTTAGGGTTGAAGGAGGAAGACTTGACAGCAAGAAGATCAGTAAAACAGAAACTTCAACCGCTTTATTCGTTGGCTGTGTGATGTTTTCCTGGGTTGAGGACGGCAGTCTCTCTTGTGCCAAGCGGGTATCTTTTGAAATTCACAAGAGACCCGAAGAGACCTGCTTGGCATCTGAAACGCTGGGGCCTTACCTGCGTCTGTGCTTCCACCTAAAAAGATATCAACGAGTAAGATTTTTTCTTGTACATGTTGTAGGGGGCAGCCTTGCCGTGCTTGAGACATTTTGAGCCTGTGAGGATAAAGTAGTGCGAGTCAGGTGACTTGTGAAGGTCTACATTCAGAGACCATCCTGCCAATGACTTGAATGGACCGTTTGTCGGCTACAAAGCTTTAGCCGCAGCAGCTCAATGTTTTTTCGTCAAGAAAACGGGAGGTGCACGCTGACATGCTGAAGTTTCAATGCCTCTAGCATTG
This sequence comes from Symbiodinium kawagutii, assembly GCA_009767595.1. Lineage (NCBI taxonomy): Eukaryota > Dinophyceae > Suessiales > Symbiodiniaceae > Symbiodinium > Symbiodinium kawagutii. The sequence goes on from VSDK01005953.1 coordinate 56,128, forward strand.
TGCGCAATTGTTCGTTGTAAATCTTTGAACACTAAACATGTTGCTCTTTGGAGTTTTTCGCCGCGTGCTGATTTTCAAGGGATTGTCCATGACACTAGGGTTGCTGATGGCACTGCGGCGTTTTGCAGATTAACAGATCCGGTGTCATCAAATCGCTTGTCAGCCACATCAGTCACTCACTAAGTCCCTTGATTGCGTAGCCTCAATCTGTCCCACCGGGTTCGCTGGATAACCCATAGATAGAATTCCTGACCTTCATACTTGGCAGTGACAAAGTGATAGATTACAATGCTGCCTGTTTTCGGCTCAATCATTTGGTTGCCTTGCTGCCTGAAGTCTTAGCAATGAGAAGCTATGAGACACCAAAGCTCTTGGCACTTTGCAACAGAAACGGAAGCAAATGCAGTGCAACGTATCCTATCCACCAACACTCCTTCATTGAAAAAGATGAATCAGACCGTGCTTCCTCTGAGACCAAAAGTTTGCTTCCACTTCGGAATCAGCAACTCCCATGCAGGAGCAAGTGATCATCAGTGTGTGATCCACGAATGGCCAGGGCTTGTGCTGAAAGTCTCCAGATGTAATCATCAACATCCATCAACCAATTGGTTTACAAAATTGGTTTAGAAGAAAAATGCCTGGAAACCAGGATAAATCTTGGCAAATAGGCCACTTAAATCAGGAAATTCCCTGGCTTCAAAGCCCATGATTCCAGTACCACTGGTGGCAGTTTCCGCGCCGTGCATGTCAACAGTTGGTCCCAGAAAGCGATTCCGTTCTGGGGAAGCACAACAGGCCAGGTGCGGAACAGGTTGGCGGGGGCTGCATCCACCATGAAAGATCTTGGTTCATTGGCATTTCTGATGAAATTGGAAGCATCGCAGAGGTTCTAGCAAGTTAATGCAATTGTTCAGCAGTGATTGTCGGATAGATGGGGGGTATTTCTCATGCAAAAGGGATCTGAGGATGAGCGAAAACAAACGGGATTGAAAGGGTACTTGTTCACTCAGGGGATTCAGTGTTCAGGTATGTTGAAAGATGTTGACACCAGGGCTGCTGTTGGGCTAGCATCAAAAGTATCGTTGAAAATTAAACATCACGACACCTTAGGGTTGAGGTCTCTGACATTGATCCATTTTCTTCCGAGAGTTGACGAATATTTGTGAGATTCCAATCTTGGAGGACAATGGCAGTAGTGATGAATAGCGCAACTGAAAGGCGCTTTGCATTTGGTTATTCCTGCTCATTCAAAGAACACGTTCTTTTTAGAAGGCATGGGTCCGCCGCAGCCTTCGGCATGGCCCTTTGGCTAACCATTGCTGGGCCACTGGTTGACCATCGCCATGACTGAACTATGACCAACCATGATTACGAAGTTCCAATCATTACATGGTTCGTTTCACCATGAGTTCACCATTTGTTCGCCTTCATCATTGATGCTCCTGCCCTTGATGGTTGATGGACCATTAACCATCAACCCTTCTTAATTAGCTTAGCAATCCACCAGGATTGATAATTACAAAGACTGATTCATGAATCCTTATTTCACCGTTCACCCATTGGCCATAAACGATGAACCATTGACAACTAGGCTTTTTGCCCAAGACTTAAACCCCATTAACAATTCCTGGAGCATTGTCACATGGCTGTGGATACCCTGGACCCCTGCCTGCTCACATCCCCGAAACGACCAGTCACTAGTGATGTCGGAATATTCACCTTCGGATGCTTTTGGATGGTTTCTTAAACATGCTTCATCCAAGTGACTGCCCACCTCAAACATCAACCCTTATCATATAACCATCACCTTTAATAACATCAACTCTTGATGATTGAGCTCACCATCCCCATCATCGAGTTGACTGCGCAACTTGCGACAGACCTTGCGCGAACACGTGGTGCTCTCCGCGCTGAACCGGCTCAAGAAACGCAGGAGCAGAGATGCAGGATGCTTTGGAGGATCACGAAGGATCATGGTTAATCATGCTTTGAGTTTAATCATGGAGTTATGCGAAATTTATGCCATGCTTATTAGTGGTCATACAATTAATGTTAATTGATTGCCAACCACCAACTATCATTGAATCACGATTAACGGGAGATGCTCTTCATAACCCCCCTTTGCTGAAGGGGTGCTCGTCATAACCCCCCTTTGCTTAAGGGGTCCCAGCTGCTGAAACTAGGGGTGGTTTATTCAGATCCCACATTACAGCTTTTGGGATGGTCGGTTTGCAAATCGCTCGTCATGTTTTAGGAAATGCTTTGCCCTGCTGGCACTGGTGGTGCCGGTCATGAGTGGTGATTTGTCGAGAAAACCAGTTCAATCAGAGCCTAGAGCATGATTGAGTGACGCATGTGGATACGTTTGGCTTTATAGTCAGAAGGTTGCTTTGCGTGCATGTGCGGAAACTGTTAGTCCCCTTCCTTACAGAAAAGTAAACTCGAGAATGCTGAGTCCAAGCGCGCCCGCACTCGTTGCCAGGAACCCAGCATCGCCACTGTGCAGACATCCACGGAGCAGATCTTCTTCGTTCCGGCGCCAGAATTTGTGACCAAGGAGGCCCGGCTGACCGATTATGGAGTGAACGTTGATTGCCTCGACTTTGCATTCCTTGATACAGAAATAATATACTTAACTTATTTGTGGGTATTCATATCGTACAGGTATTGTATGGACATACCTGTGCGTAGTCACATTGTACAGGTATGTATGTACAGAATCCACACAAGCTCACAGTTGGAGAAAACAAATATCAGATGCCCAGACACACATACGTCTAGTCTGCAGGAGCTGTGTAGATCGCCGGGCGGCCATTGGTGAGCATCTCAGGTCATTGGAAAGGTGAGATCTGATGGCCTTCAGTGTGGATCTCAGAGACTTCCATGTGAGCTTTGAAACCTGAAACTGACAAGCTGTACATTGGCCATACATTGGCTATACAAATTGGCTATCACCCCATGTTGTCAAAAACATTTGCTATTGATAATGATGACATTGATGAAGGAAATCAGTCCAACTACCCGGGTACCCAGATGGGTGAATCTAATAAGGGACAGACATCTATCATCCAGTCGAACATTTCCACAGAAATGGCCCGCTGAAAAAACATGGAATCAAGATGCGCATCAGAACCGCATCAGCACAGCACCAGCTGTTGGTTGCTTTGGCCTCCAGATACCAAAGAATCCTCCGCAATTTGGTGGGGATGGTGGTGAGGATGGTCTTTATAGTGATGTTGGCTATGATGATGTCCTCACTGCTGGTGATATCCCTATTGCAATGCTGTTATGGGACTGGTACAGTGGGTTTTCACCGCCAAGCTGGTCCGTGGTGTCAGGTTCTTGGCACATCGATTCCATCACTGCCAACGAGGATCGTGATGTTTTCGAGGCGCGTGACATTGCCGTGATGATGGTTGGTCATGGCTACAGAGTGGCAATGCGTCCATTGGTAGTGGTGCCAGGTGCCATACTACAGTAGCCGATAACGGTTGGCCATGGGGTATGTATTGGTTGCATAATGGCAAGTGATTGTTGATACTGGTGATTTTGAGGTATCTTCAAAATGCGAGGTGTCAGACAGGTCAGAAAACTGTGATAGGGTTGTTCTTGCAAACCCATATACTTCAAACATATTCGAACAGAAACACGGCGAAGACTTTATCACGAAGTCAAGCATCGTCCGTCGCCAGGCAGTTGTTGAAAGCATCGGAGAGCAGTGTGCTCTATCAGACAATGCAGAACAAGCAACGAAGGCACGGAACGCTCCGTGTTTCCTCACGTTTTGTAGCGGCAACTCCCCAATTTGATGATTGGATTCCAGGGGATCCTGCTGGATCCTGCTGGATCCTGGTGGATCCTGGTGGATCCCGGTTTATTTCAAAGTGTGCCTTGATCGATTGGTTGAAAAGCTAACCTGTTGCAGAGAGGATTTGACTAGGCCTTTGGGTTCAAGAGGCTGGTTGAGGTTTATTTGGACAAGGACATCTCAAGTTTTCCCACGTGCGCACTTGGGCACTTTCAAAAGCTTTGTTGTTTGATTTGAATGTTGTTATCCAATGTTAAATGCCGAAGACCTAAGACATCCATCCAGTATCCAGCTGCATTGGATCACTCCAAGCGCCGTCTCGGCACGATTTGCGTGCGAATATTCTTGCCCGCTCAGTGCTGGAGGATTGTTTTTGGGTTCCAACTGGGGCAATGGGCTGTCTGTAACACCCTGCAGTTGTGACACACTGCCAGGCCACCAAATTGTCGAGGTGCGTGTCGCGAAGTGGTGCATTGGCGTCCAAGGCCGCCAGCGGTGAGGGCATTGGTGGAGACATTCTGTGGACAAACATTGCAGGAGAAGGGCTGGTCATTATTGTGCCTCCGGGTGCTGCAGGCTATCCGTTGGGCTATGTTGCTGCCAAAATTTCATTGGGGTCAGTGTTGCTGGGGATTCGAAATACGAATGCATCACAGCATACACACACACAAAGACAATGTTTTCCTGCGAGAAGTTGTTTCACTTTTTCGAATAGTACTTGGCAATATCCAGCTATTTTGGCATAGGGGTGCGGCAGATTTTGGTGTTGTGTGTCTAAGGCATGGTCAGTGATGGGCAAAACCCACTGTGACAGTAATTACTGAAGGAGTGGACATGGGATACGAGTTGCTGTGCTTTTAATCACATGATCACATGATCCGTGCTGTGATAAAACCAAAATCAAAGGTCCAACTTTACTTTGAAGGTTGGCCATGCAAGAGGCTTATGGTCATCCCAGTCATCCAATTTCCATGGATCCTCCTTTTGGAGCCAAAAAAGCATGTCACCAGTTCAGGGTAGTGGGATTGCTAACCTCCAAATACATTTACCATCACTAAGCATCATTAACTATCATCAACTATCATTATATAAGCATCATTAAGTAGCTTCTTGCCAATCCATCCATGTTTTAATCTATTATGGCTGGTGGCAAGCTGCACCGCACAGCGCGCTCCGTCCGCTCCAGGAAGAATTGACAGACCAGTCGAAGCATGCAGAAAGCAGCAGAGCTGTGCACTTCGATGCAGCCCAGGCAGCAGCACATCGATAGCTCACTCCTATGAACTGTCGTGAATTCATCTAGGAAGAATGCGCTTTTCGCACCAAAAAGTCATACAGTCCATTCCAGTTATGGTGATGTTCAACGATACTGACCATGATCGTTTGGTCACTACTAGGGTTAATTCCGCCGCTGTGCTGCTGCAAAGCTCGCAGTGGGAGGCTGGTTGCTGTTGGAGACCTATCCTTGGTTGAGTTTGGTTCACCATTCACCATTACCATCATCACAAACGACCACGAATCACGGTTGCTGTTCAGGGCTACCAGGCTCTTGGGTGTTGAAAGAGACACAGCCAGGTGCGGCTCAGAGCGATGAGTGTAGACCACGAGAGGTACGAGGCGAGAGTTGGAGACTGAAGGGGGCACTGACCAATTGACATGTCAAAAGTTGGATGTTCATGATGTTCATTGAAGCAACGCACAGGTGAAGCAAATGGGATGGATAAAGATTGAAGTGATCGCTTGCCACGAGACGACTTCTGGAGTTTTGCCTGCATGGGCTGTCGCTAACAGCTCCGGCAGAGCTCGGCATGACTCTCCAGCATTACCAAGAGCCTTCCCTGCCTGCTGCCGCACTGCTGCCTGCCGAAACTACTACCCTTAACTTCTCAGAGCAAGCAGAATCATACGATCGCAGATCACTTTGGCCTGGTCAGAACGACGACCAGGACGTCTTACATGACGTTAATGAAGATCAAGGACAAGTGCTCCTCCTTGATCTTCAGTAGCCTCACACAACACGTGTGGACCTCTTTGCGTTCGAGAGCTTAGCAGAGGAGAAGCTCGCGGCATTATCAACCACTGATAGGGCCGCGAGCTTCTCGTCGGCCAAGCTCTCGAACGTGATATGGTGCATCTCGTCTCAAGGTTAAAGTTTGCACCAATTTCAACTTTCAACATGTCAGATCTATCAGATGACTGCTCTGTGGCATGACATCTTTCGAGGTATCCAGGTCTGACATCCGAAGGCCGGATGAGTGTGCAGACCTAGATACATCATTGTTGCTGCCGCCCTCAATGACGGTGAAGGTGGATGAAGTGGCTGAAGAGAAAGAAAACTTGGGCTTCTTCGCCACGTTTATGTCATTTTTTGTTCCTTGGCTTCGGGCAAGAAGCTTTTTCTTGTACATGTTGTAGGCACCAACCTTGTCGTTCTTGGGACATCCTGAGCCGAGGATAAAGTAGTGTGCTTCACCTGACTTGTGAAGGGCTACATTCCCTGCCAATGGTTGACCGTTTGTCGGCTACAAAGCTTTAGCCGCAGCCGCTCAATGAGACTTAATGCTTTTTGGTCAAAAAACTGGTAGGTGCGCCTGACATGCTGAAGTTTCAGTGCCTCCAGCATTGTGCCCAATTGTTTGTTGCAAGAAGCAGAGTGAAGGTTTGGACAGCAAACATTTTTTCTTTTGGTGTCATCGCTACATGTTTCTCTTAGAGTTTTTCGCCACGTGTTCATTTTCAAGGGATTGTCCATGAGACTGGACTGGTGGCTCCGCGGTATTTTTCTGACCAGATCCTGCGTCATCAAATCTTGAGTAACCTCAATCTGTCCCACCGGGTTCGCTAGATGAACCCCTAGAGTGTTGGCATTTGTTGTGACTGCTGGGAATCATTCCAGCATCCCATGCGTATCAGATTGAAACTTTGAAGAGTTCTGGTGTCAAAACCTTGGAGTATTCAATGCCTGCCGTGTTTTCTGTGCTCAAGACTCGTCGGATGCAAGAGCTTTCCCTGCCTGGCGCCTGCCGCCCAAAACTTTCGTTTTCACAATGGAGTTGCCATGGCTCCGGGAGGCCATCGAGAGCGCATCGGATACTTTCCAAGCGCTTTTCTCTTGGGAGATCGATCCAGAAGAGAAGCACACAGTCCGAGATGATTTCCGAGAGCTGGTCATTTTTCTGAAACTTATCTTCAGTTAAGTTTTAACGTTTTGAACATCTTTGATCAACCCCCAAGGGCAGAACTTGGAAATTCATTGACCGCTGCTTCTGAAATTGTGTGCAGCTCCATGGCCACCAAGGAAGGAGAGCTTGACGCTGCGCTCCCCGATGTGGCCCCACTGGCCGAGCCAGGCTACACTGATTGTGGAGTCCATTCGCAAGGTTGGGGCAGCTGTGGCCGCCCGGTGGCAAGAGTCATTTCCAGAGTTCCAAAAATCAGGTGACGGCGCGAAGGTCGTGTCAACAGCCATAGCAATCGCAAGAACCGCAAGAAACAACCGCAACCATCGCTGCGGGTTTCGCATGAACCGGTTCAGTATAGAATCTTGGCTGTGGCCCCTTTCTATAATGTGGATGTTAAATGTACACTTGTTAAGTGTAGTGCAGAGGCACAGATGTGTATATGCGTGCATATAGATCTCATTCTATTGAAAGATTGAAGTGATCGCAAAGTGCTACGAGCTGCTCCGCCTGAATGGGCTTAGGTTGCCAACAACCCCGGCAACGCGTGGCCGATTTTCGCGGAGATGGATGGAGTCGCAATGCTGGTTGAGGCAGGGCCGCCGGTTCATTGCCCTAAAGGGCGGTTTGAGAACAGAAAAAATCTGATCTTTGCATCTTGCAGGCAGTCATGGCCTACCCTACCCCGTGGCAGATTCGCGAGCAAGCATGGCAGACACTGGCCATGTTGGCGCAGAATCTGCGCGGCTCCGCCTTGACGGCCTTCTTGAGGGCTCCAGCCCTCCAGCGGTTGTTCTCCGGAACACCTGAGTTGGAGGGTGTTTGCTTTGATTATCATCTTTCGTTGATGAGAACCTTGTCACTGAGGACCGGCTGTCTGCAGGTTTAAGCTGCGTGTCTCCATGTTCAAGCCATGTGGTTGGGCCGCAGAGCGCTGATGCGTTTTGCGTGGATTTGCTTTTTGCTCCTCATCAGGATAAGCCCAGACACCGCGGGAGCCTTTGCGCAGAGCGATTTCGCGCTGATGCAAAAAGCAGTTGACCTCAGTTGCCACAAGGACTGCATGGTCAGGACGACAGCCCGGACGTCCTACATGACCTTGCTGAAGATTCAGGATGAGCACGTCCAACAGGCAGAGTGTTTGAAAATAGGTGTCAACATGCTGCTGAGTTCCATGCAATTTGACATCTTTTGCACTGGCAGTAACAGTTAGATGCTTTCACAGGCAGCGATGAAAGTGGCCAAGACATCGAGACTCGGCACGCATCACTTTTTAGGACTTGATGGATGGCCTGGGAAAAGATTCCGTGAGGTTTGCTGCTGTTGCCAATGTCAACCAATCAAAGGGTGCGTCGATTCATTCATGGCATGCCAGCCACCAAAGCTTGATTTCTATCTTTCGCTAATTGCAGTGTATCAGTCCGCCCATGTGTTTCATTCGTGAGCCCTGCCCACATTCCGCTGAGGCTGCTGCCGCTTCTGGCGCAGCTCTTGATGTCCCAGTGGAAGGCTGCGGTGCAAGCAGTGGAGGATGGTAAAAAAGCTGCAATCCGAAACCTCCTGGAAGACGAGGAGGAGTTCGTTTCTGTCAGAAGATGTCAGAAGCACAATTCATAGGAAATTGATGGAACTTGCTTGTTATTGATCTCATATTTTAGCGTGCTTTTGTGCGATCAGGAGACGCTCTCCCACTTTGGAGAGCTGATGAACCTGGGCATAGTCGACCTCAACGCAGCGATTTGCCAACTTCTCGGTCGCACATTCTTGCGGCAAATGGGAAGTTTGGTCCAAGAGACCCCGCAATGGAAGCTCCATGGGCCGAAACTGAGACTGTGCACAGTTCGCTTTCTCATTTTTGCTAGCATCTTTTCATATCTTTCCCCTTTTTTTCCGTTTTTTATCCTTTTTTTGCATCTTCAGCTTCTGAACACTTGCAGCTTGGAGTCCACCAAGGGAGTCTCCGGTCTACCAGGACAATATTGTTCCGCTGCCTGGGTCCCTAGTGGACTCACCAAGAAGTCAGTCGACTTGCGAGCCATCGGGGTCAAGCGTGACCCATTCCGAGGCCGAAGTGCACATGCAAAATTCTGAAATGCAGAACACTGATCATTCCAAGACGTTTCCCAGTTTGAAATTGTGAAATTTGGTTTTTCAATTTCCAAGCCATGTGACTGGCCTTGGTAGCTGTCGTTTTCCAAGCGGCAGGAGTTTGGTGATGGCTCTCGCTGCAGGGCTGCAACGCCTGGCCTGGAGCAGGCGTTGACTGCGCGCGCCATTGCAAGCTTTTGCAGAGCCATGCGAGAGGCGCAGGTGCCTGGCGTGGTAACGCCTCTGCTTGAGCTGCTTGGCTCCAGAATCTGGTGCGACCAGTTGTAGCAAACACAGGTGCAACACATGAAGTGATTGCTGTGCGACTTTCCGAGATTGAATTTTCTCAGTTCATCGTTGGAAGCCATTGAGTTGTATCTGTCCTAATCTTACAGGAAGAAAAAGTGAAAAGGCTTCGAAACTTTCAGGGCTTTTGAAAGAGTTGCAGTTTGGGTGGCTGCAGTGGTCACCAAACATCCCCAAACATCCCCAAACCACGTGCCACAATGGTGCTGAAGGCTCCTACTGATGCCAGCCGTGCCCGCTGGACTTGTGCAATTTGCCGTTGCAGATTGCATTGCTTCCCCTAAGGCGCTGGCAAACGGAAGTGGGTCTGTGGATGCTATGCAAAAGATAGTGGGACCCGGCCATGGGCAGTTGAGCTGTTGAGTTTGTAGAGTGTGGGTGGTGCAGGGCCGTGCATCGGTGGATGTGGGCTTGTCATGCATTGGTGGACTTCCAATTGGCTTGTTGAGGCTTTGTGCATCCTTCGGTGGGCGTGTGGTGCGGTGGTGTGGGGTGGGGCTTTTGGTGTGAAGTTGGGTACGCTGTCGATGCTGGGTGGTTTTGCTTGGGCAGGGGGTTACTGCGCAGTTGGCCACTTGCTGAAAAACCTGGTGGACTCAGCTCGGATTTGGGTTCATTGGCACGGCCGACTGATTTCCGTGAAATGGACTTTTGCAGTAAAGTATGTTTGTACATGTTTGTATTTCTTGAGCGCACAATGTCTCAGTATAAGATGACTGGACTTGTGCAAGTATTGAAACGAGACACGCGTATGAAAGAATGGGTATAGGTACAGGTGTGCTGCATGGCAATGGTGCGGCCTCGCGGCTCATGTTTTTTGTGCAAACATCGGACCTTTCAGTGCAGTTCCCATGTAACTTTTGCAGCGGGGGCGAAGACACGGAAGGAAGTGGCCAAGTTCCTGGATGAGCTAACGGCAGCCCTACAGGAGGATTTGGCCATCGAGGCAGTCGAGGCATCTGCGGCTGGCGACGAGCAGCTGAGGCCGGTTGGTGAAAGGATGGATTTCATTTTGCAGTTCATCGGTTTCAGATGGTTTCAGATGGTCTCAGATTTTGCATATTTGTTGACTCAGTTTGTTCAAGTGCAAGAGAGGTGGAACCGATTCCATCAGCGGTGGCCGAGGTGCTGGCAGATTAATATTACTGGTGCGCCAGGATGGAGGTTCGGAGCGAACGACGTGCCGAACCCGTTCCGGCGCTGGTTGTTAGACACGCTGGACGCTCCATGCTCCAGCATCTTCGAATGCAGCTTTGGCAAGAAAGAAACTGATTTCTTTCAGGTTTGAACGGTGGTTTGTATCTATGGAAAATGGTGAGACAGAAGTCAGAGCAAAGGGCACTTGACATGAGCAATGTTAACAAGAGCAGTTCCGCCAAATTTTGGCCACTCGAGGGCCAAAACTAGTAAGGTTCACGTGTTGATTTATTCTCCTTCCAGAGCCTAGCAGACGAGAAGCTGGCAGCATTAGCAGTGGTCCAGGAATTGGATTTGGTGCATCTCGTCTTAAGGTTAAAGTTTGCATGCACCGATTTCAACATATCAGACCTATCAGACCTATCAGATGACTGCTCCGAATTTGGCGTTTTTGTTTTTTTGGACATGGCAAGCGGGTCCCAAGGAGCATTGCGTGGCATGACATCTTCTGAGGTATCCAAGTCTGCGCACTAATCCAGACTTTGGATTGGTGCCACAGCCCCGCATGACGGTGAAGGTGGATGAAAAGGTGGAAGAGGAAGAAAACTTCGGCTTCTTCAGCATGTTCACGTCATTTTTCGTTCCTTGGCTTCGAGCATGGCCGCGGAATTGTCTTCTTGCAGCTGCTAATGAGAGAATCACATAGGCATGTAAGACTCTTTGTAGACTTCGCGACTCTGCGATTTCGCCTGTTTCCTGAGGAGTGGGCAGACCCTGGAAGTGCTTATCTCAGTCCATGTGGTGAGTTTAGGGTTGAAGGAGGAAGACTTGACAGCAAGAAGATCAATAAAACAGAAACTTCAACTGTTTTATTTGTTGGCTGTGTGATGTTTTCCTGGGTTGAGGACGGCAGTCGCTCTTGTGCCAAGCGGGTATCTTTTGAAATTCATAAGAGACCCGAAGAGACCTGCTTGGCATCTGAAACGCTCGGGCCTTACCTATGTCTGTGCTTTCACCTGGGAAGATATCAACCAGTAAGATATTTTCTTGTACATGTTGTAGGGGGCAACCTTGTGGTGCTTGAGACATTTTGAGCCTGTGAGGATAAAGTAGTGCGTGTCAGCTGACTTGTGAAGGTCTACATTCAGAGACCATCCTGCCAATGACTTGAATGGACAGTTTGTCGGCTAAAAAGCTTTAGCCGCAGGCGCCCCATGTTTTTTCGTCAAAAAAACGGGAGGTGCATGCTGACATGCTGAAGTTTCAGTGCCTCTAGCATTGTGCGCAATTGTTCGTTGTAAAGCTTTTAACACCGAACACGTTGGTCTTTGGAGTTTTTCGCCGCGTGCTGATTTTCAAGGGATTGTCCATGACACTGGGGTTGCTGATGGCTCTGCGGCGTTTGGCAGATTTACAGATCCGGTGTCATCAAATCACTTTGTCAGCCACATCAGTCACTCACTAGGTCCCTTGATTGAGTAGCTTCAATCTGTCCCACCGGATTCGCTAGATCAACCCATAGATAGAATTCCAGACCTTCATACCTGGCACAAACTGACGGATTACAATGCTGCCTGTTTTCGGCTCAATCATTTGGTTGCCTTGCCGCCTGAATTCTTAGCAATGAGAAGCTATGAGACACCAAAGCTCTTGAAACTTTGCAACGGCAACGGAAGCAAATGCGGTGCAACGTATCCTATCCACCAACACTCCTTCAGAAAAAAGATGAATCAGACCGTGCTTCCTCTGAGACCAAAAGTTTGCTTCCACCTTCGGAATCAGAAACTCCTGTGCAGGAGCAAGTGATCATCAGTGTGTGATGCGCGAATGGCCATGGCTTGTGCTGAAAGTCTCCAGATGTAATCATCAACATCCATCAACCAATTGGTTTGCAAAATTGGTTTAGAAGAAACATGCCTGGAAACCAAGACAAATCTTGGCAAATAAAAGGCCGCTTAAATCAGGAAATTGCCTGGCTTCAAAGCCCATGATTCCAGTACCACTGGTGGCAGTTTCCGTGCCGCGCCATGTCGACCGTTGGTCCCAGAAAGCAACTCCATGCTCCATGGTTTTTGTGCAAAGATTGAACCTTTCAGGGCAGTTTCCATGTAATTTTTGCAGCGGGGGGTGGTGGAGACATGGAGGTGGCCAAGTTCGCGGAAGAGCTGACGGCAGCTTTGCAGGAGGATTTGGCCATGGAGGCAATCGATGCCTCGACTGCCTCGATGGCCAAATCCTCCTGCAAAGCTGCCGTCAGCTCTTCCGCGAACTTGGCCACTTCCTTCCATCAGGGGCTGGCATCAGGGGCTGGCGACGAGCAGCTGAGGCCGGTTGGTGAATGGATGGATTTCATTTTGCAGTTCCATCGGTTTCAGATGGTTTCAGATCTTGCATATCTCTTGACGCAGTTTGTTCAACTGGAGGTGGAACCGATTTCATCAGCCGTGGCCGAGGTCGTGGCAGCTAAACATCGATCGGGCGCCCGCTCGGAACTAGGTGCCGAACCCATTCCGCCGCTGGTTGTTGGGCACACTGGACGCTCCATGCTCGAGCATCATCCATTGGAAAATGCTCGACAATGGAGCGTCCAGTGTGTCCAACGCCAGGATGGAAGCCCAGTCCGAGCTACGTGCCGAACCCATTCCGGCGCTGGTTACTGGACACACTGGATGCTCCCGCAGGGAAGAAACCCATTTCTGTCAGGCTTGAACGGTGGCTTGTATCATGGAAAATAGTGAGACAGAAGTCAGAGTCATGTTTGGTGGCAGCGCTGAGTGAAGAAACTGAAAAGCTTGCAGCTGAGTCTTGAAGTATGAATAGGACTCTCAAAAAACCTGGTCACACCAATTTTGTGTGCAGTCATTTTTTGTTGTATGTAAGCAAACCGCACTTGACATGAGCAACGTCAACAAGGTCAGATCCCCAAAATTTTGGCCACTCGAGGGCCAAAACCAATAAGGTTCACTTGGGGATGTGTTTTCAAGACAAAACAAATCCACGCGTGGACCTTGCTGGCTTGTCAGAGCTTAGCGGCAGAGAAGCAGACGAGAGCTTAGCAGACGAGAAGCTCGCGGCATGATCGGTGGTGCAGGAACTGGATATGGTGCATCTCGTTTGATCTATCAGATGACTGCTTGGTGGCATGGCATCTTTCGAGGTATCCAGAACTGATCCGGCCTTTGGATTGGTGCGGCCGCCCCCAATGACGGTGAAGGTGGAGGAAGTGGCTGAAGAGAAAGACCACTTGAGCTTCTTCAACGTGGTGAAGAATCCGAAGTTTTCTTTCTCTTGAGCCACTTCATCCACCTTCACCGAAATGACAGTCATTTTTCGTGTACATGTTGTAGACACCAACCTCGTCGTTCTTGGGACTGTGAGGATCAAGTAGTGTGCTTCACCTGCCGTGTGAAGGTCTACATTCCCTGCCAATGACTTTGGTTGACCGTTTGTTGGCTACAAAGCTTCAGCCGCAGCCGCTCAATGAGACTCAATGCTTTTTGGTCAAAAAACTGGTAGGTGCGCCTGACATGCAGTGAAGTTTCAGTGCCTCCAGCATTGTGCGCAATTGTTTGTTGCAAGAAGCAGAGTGAAGTTTTGGACAGCAAACATTTTTTCGTTTGGTGTCATCGCTACATGTTTCTCTTTGGAGTTCATCGCCACGTGTTTATTTTCAAGGGATTGTCCATGAGTATTCAATGCCTGCTGTGTTTTTCTGTGCTCAAGACTCGTCGGATGCAAGAGCCTTTCCTGCCCATCGCCTGCCGCCCAAAACTTTCGTTTTCACAATGGAGTTGCCATGGCTCAAGGAGGCCTTGGAGAGCGCATCGGATACTTTCCAAGCACTTTTCTCTTGGGAGATCGATCCAGAAGAGAATCGCAAGATCGAAGGCCGAGATGATTTCCGAGAACTGGTCATCTTTCTGAAACTTCTCTTCAGTTAAGTTTTAATGCTTTGAACATCTTTGATCAACCCCCAAGGGCAGAACTTGGAAATTCATTGACCGCTTCTGAAATTGTGTGCAGCTCCATGGCCACCAAGGAAGGAGAGCTTGACGCTGGGCTCCCCGATGTGGCCCCACTGGCCGGGCCAGGCTACACTCATCGTGGAGTCCATTCGCAAGGTTGGGGCAGCTGTGGCCGCCCGGTGGCAAGAGTCATTTCCAGTGTTCCAAGAGTTTCGGTGACAGCGCAAAGGTAATTGCAACAGCCATAACAATCACAGCGGGCTTCGCATGAACCGGTTCGGTATAGAATCTTGGCTGTGGTCCCACATCTATACATTTGTCAACTGTAGTGCAGAGGCGCAGATGTGTATATGCATGCATATAGATATATCATTCATAGACGCATATGACTCCTGGGCCTATTGAAAGATTGAAGTGATCGCAAAGTGCCACGAGCTGCTCTGCCTGAATGGGCTTAGGTTGCCAACAACCCTGGCAACGCGTGGCCGATTTTCGCAGAGATGGACGGAGTCGCAGTGCTGGTTGAGGCAGGGGCACCGCCGGTTCATTGCCCTAGGAGGCAGCTTGAGAACAGAAAAAATCTGATCTTTGCATCTTGCAGGCAGTCATGGCCTACCCTACCCCGGGGCAGATCCGCGAACAAACATGGCAGACACTGGCCATGTTGGCGCAGAATCTGCGCGGCTCCGCCTTGACGGCTTTCTTGAGAGATCCAGCCCTCCAGCGGTTGTTCACTGGAACACCCGAGTTGGAAGGTGGAGGTTTTGAGTACCGCCTCTCGTTGATGAGAAGTCTGTCTCAGAGGACGGGCTGCAGGTTCTGCATTTCTTCATGTTCTGTTCAAGGCAGTTGGGGTCTTTCAGGATTGTGTTGCGGTTGGGCCCCAGAGCATTCATGAGTTTTGCATGGTTTTGTTGTTGGCTCTTGATCAGGATATGCCCTGCAACAGCGGGAGCCTTTGCACAGAGCGATTTTGCCCTGATGCAAAGGGCAGTGGAGCTCACTTCGCACAAAGATGGCATGGTGAGAACTACAGCTCGCACGACTTATATGACCCTGATGCAGATTGAGGACGAGCAGGTTCAAAAGGCAGGGTGTTTGAACAGTTTGAACATAGGTGTCGAAATGCTGCTTACTTCATGCAATTTGACATCTTTCGCACTGGCAGCCACAGTTAGATGCTTTCACAGGCAGCGATGAAAGTCGCCAAGACATCGAAACTCGGCACGCACCACTTTTAGGACTTGATGGATGGCCTGGGAAAAGATTCCGTGAGGTTTGTTGCCAATGTCAACCAATGCAAGGGTGCGTCGATTCATTCATGGCATGCCAGCCACCAAAGCTTGATTTCTATCTTTCGCCAATTGCAGTGTATCAGTCCGCCCATGTGTTTCATTCGTGAGACCTGCCTACATTCCGCTGAGGCTGCTGCCGCTGCTGGCGCAGCTCTTGATGTCCCAGTGGAAGGCTGCGGTGCAAGCAGTGGAGGATGGCAAGACAACTGCCATCCGACACCTCCTGGAAGACGAGGAGGAGTTCGTTTCAGAAGCACAAATCATAGGAAATTGATGGAAATTGATGGAAATTGATGGAAATTGATGGAACGTTGCTTGTTGATCTCAGATTGAAGCGTGCTTTTGTGCGACCAGGAGACGCTCTCCCACTTTGGAGAGCTCATGAGGCTGCGCATCGTCGACCTCAACGCAGCGATTTGCGGAGTTCTCGGTCGCACCTTCTTGCGGCAAATGGGAAGTTTGGTCCAAGAGACCCCGCAATGGAAGCTCCACGGGCCGAAACTGAGACTGTGCACAGTTCACTTTCTCATTTTTGCCAGCATTTTTTCATCTCTTTTCCGAAATTTCCCTTTTTTGCATCTTCAGCTTCTGAACACTTGCAGCTTGGAGTCCACCAAGGGAGTCTCCGGTCTACCAGGAAAATATCGTTCCGCTGCCTGGGTCCCTAGTGGACTCGCCAAAAAGTCAGTCGACTTGCGAGCCATCGGGGTCAAGCGTGACCCATTCCGAGGCCGAAGTGCACATGCAAAATTCTGAAATGCAGAACACTGATCGCTCCAAGAGGTTTCCCAGTTTGAAGTTGTGAAATTTGGATCTTTTTCAGTTTCCAAGCCGTGTGACTGGCCTTGGTAGCTGCGCCTTTCCAAGCGGCAGGAGCTTGGTGATGGCTCTCGCTGCAGGGCTGCAACGCCTGGCCTGGAGCAGGCATTGACTGCGCGCGCCATTGCAAGCTTTTGCAGAGCCATGCGAGAGGCGCAGGTGCCTGGCGTGGTAACGCCTCTGCTTGAGCTGCTTGGCTCCAGAATTCGTTGGTGCGATCGTTTGTAGCAAACACAGGTGCAACACATGCAGTGATTGCCGTGCGACTTTCCGAGATTGAATTTTCTCAGTTCATCGTTGGAAGCCATTGAGTTGTATCTGTCCTAATCTTACAGGAGGAAAAAGTGAAAAAGGCTTCGAAACTTTCAGGGCTGTTGAAAGAGTTGCAGTTTGGGTGGCTGCAGTGGTCCCCAAACATCCCCAAACCACTTGCCACGATGGCGCTGAAGGCTCCTACTGATGCCAGCCGTGCCCGCTGGACTTGTGCAATTCGCCGTTGCAGATTGCATTGCTTCCCCTAAGGCGCTGGCAAACGGAAGTGGGTCTGTGGATGCTATGCAAAAGATAGTGGGGCCCGGCCATGGGCAGTTGGGCTGTTGAGTTTGTAGAGTGTGGGTGGTGCAGGGGTGTGCATCGGTGGATGTGGGCTTGTCATGCATTGGTGGACTTCCAATTGGTTTGTGGAGGCTTTGTGCATCCTTCTGTGGGCGTGTGGTGCGGTGGTGTGGGGTGGGGCTTTTGGTGTGAAGTTGGGTACGCTGTCGATGCTGGGTGGTTTTGCTTGGGCAGGGGGTTACTGCGCAGTTGGCCACTTGCTGAAAAACCTGGTCAACTCAGCTCGGATTTGGGAAATGAGAAATGGGTTCCAACGGGCTTGATCATTGGCACGGCCAACTGATTTCCGTGAAGTGGACTTTTGCAGTAAAGTATGTTTGTACATGTTTATATTTCTTGAGCGCACAATGTCTCAGTATAAGATGACTGCACTTATGCAAGTATTGAAATGAGACACGCACATGAAAGAAATTAAAAAAATAGGTACAGGTACGATCAGGTACAGGTGTACTGCATGGCAATGCTGTGGCCTCGTGGCTCATGGTTTTGTGCAAAGATTGGACCTTTCAGTGCAACCTGTTCCCATGTAACTCTTGCAGCGGGGGTGGAGACATGGAAGGAAGTGGCCGAGTTCCTGGTCGAGCTGACGGCGGCTTTGCAGGAAGATTTGGCAATCGAGGCAGTCGAGGCATCGGCGGCTGGCGACGAGCAGCTGAGGCCGGTTGGTGAATGGATGGATTTCATTTTGCATTTCATGGGATTCAGATGGTTTCAGATGGTTCAGATTTTACATATTTGTTGACTCAGTTTGTTCAACTGTAAGAGAGGGGAGCCGATTTCATCAGCCGTGGCCGAGGTGCTGGCAGATCAACATTACTGGGGCGCCAGGATGGAGGTTCGGAGCGAACTACGTGCAGAACCCGTTCCGGCGCTGGTTGTTAGACACGCTGGACGCTCCATGCTCCAGCATCTTCCAGTGTAGCTTTGGCAGGGAAGAAACTCATTTCTTTCAGGTTTGAACAGTGATGTGTATCTATGGAAAATGGTGAGACAGAAGTCAGAGCAAAGGGCACTTGACATGAGCAGAGCAGATCCCCAAAATTTTGGCCACTCGAGGGCCAAAGCCAGCAAGGTCCACGCGTTGATTTGTTGGCTTTCCAGAGCTTAGCAGACGAGAAGCTCGCTGCACTATCAGTGGTGCAGGAATTGGACATGGTGCATCTCGTCTGAAGGTCAAAGTTTGCATGCACCGATTTCAACATATCAGACCTATCAGACCTATCAGATGACTGCTCCGGATCTGTCCGTTTTTTGCAGCGTGGCATGGCATCTTCTGAGGTATCCAAGTCTACACACTAATCCAGACTTTGGATTGCTGCCACAGCCCCCCATGACGGTGAAGGTGGATGAAAAGGTGGAAGAGGAAGAAAACTTCGGCTTCTTCACCATGTTTACGTCATTTATCGTTCCTTGGCTTCGAGCATGGCCGCGAAATTGTCTTCTTGTAGCTGCTAATGAGAGAATCACATAGGCATGTAAGACTCTTTGTACGACTTCGCGACTTTGCGACTTCGCCTGTTTCCTGAGGAGTGGGCAGACCCTGGAAGTGCTTATCTCAGTCCATGTGGTGAGTTTAGGGTTGAAGGAGGAAGAATTGACAGCAAGAAGATCAGTGAAACAGAAACTTCAACCATTTGATTTTCTTGTTGGCTGTACGATGTTTTCCTGGGCTGAGGACGGCAGTCTCTCTTGTGCCAAGCGGGTATCTTTTGAAATTCACAAGAGACCCGAAGAGACCTGCTTGGCATCTGAAACGCTGGGGCCTTACCTGCGTCTGTGTTTTCACCTGGGAAGATATCAACGAGTAAGATTTTTCTTGTACATGTTGTAGGGGGCAGCCTTGCCGTGCTTGAGACTTGTGAAGGTCTACATTCAGAGACCATCCAGCCAATGACTTGAATGGACAGTTTGTCGGCTACAAAGCTTTAGCCGCAGCAGCTCAATGTTTTTTCGCCAAAAAAACGGGAGGTGCCGGTGCCTCTGGCATTGTGTGCAATTGTTCGTTGTAAAGCTTTGAACACCAAACATGTCGCTCTTTGGAGTTTTTCGCCGCGTGCTGATTTTCAAGGGATTGTCCATAACACTGGGGTTGCTGATGGCTCTGCGGCGTTTCGCAGATTTACAAATCCGGTGTCATCAAATCACTTTGTTAGCCACATCAGTTACTCACTAAGTCCCTTGATTGAGTAGCCTCAATCTGTCCCACCGGGTTCGCTAGATAAACCCATAGATAGAATTCCTGACCTTCATGCCTGGCAGTGACAAACTAATCGATTACAATGCTGCCCGTTTTCGGCTCAATCATTTGGTTGCCTTGCCGCCTGAAGTCTTAGCAATGAGAAGCTATGAGACACCAAAGCTCTTGACACTTTGCAACAGAAACAGAAGCAAATGCAGTGCAACGTATCCTATCCACCAACACTCCTTCATAAATTCATAAAAAAGATGAATCAGACCGTGCTTCCTCTGAGACCAAAAGTTTGCTTCCACCTTCGGAATCAGAAACTCCTACTGTATGCAGGAGCAAGTGATCATCAGTGTGTGATCCGCGAATGACCAGGGCTTGTGCTGAAAGTCTCCAGATATAATCATCAACATACATCAACCAATTGGTTTACAAAATTGGCTTACAAGAGAAATGCCTGGAAACCAGGATAGATCTTGGCAAATAGGCCACTTAAGCCAGGAAATTCCCTCGGTTCAAAGCCCATGATTCCATTACCACTGGTGGCAGTTTCCCTGCCTCGTCATGCCAACCGTTGGTCCCAGAAAGCCACTCCGTGGTTTTTGTCCAAACATTGGACCTTTCAGGGCAACGTTCCCATGCAACTTTTGCAGCGGGGGGTGGTGGAGACATGGAAGGAAGTGGTCAAGTTCACGGAAGAGCTGACGGCAGCCTTGCAGGAGGATTTGGCAATCGAGGCATCGGCGGCTGGCGACGAGCAGCTGAGGCTGGTTGGTGAATCGATGGATTTCATTTGCAGTTCATCGAATTCAGATGGTTTCAGTTGACGCAGTTTGTTCAACTGCAACAGAGGTGGAACCGATTTTATCAGCCGTGGCTGAGGTCGTGGCAGATTAACATCAAAGGGGCGCCAGGATGGAGGTTCGGAGCGAACTACGTGCAGAACCCGTTCCGGCGCTGGTTACTGGACACACTGGACGCTCCATGCTCGAGCATCTTCCACTGTAGCTCGAACATTGGAAGATGCTCGAACATGGAGCGTCCAGCGTGTCCAACAGCCAGCGCCGGAACGGATTCGGCACGTAGATGGTTTTCCATGTTTTGTAGCATCATGTCCGCGAAGCTGGAACGTTCCCACAACGGACCCGGTGGATGAATAACTCATCTAAGACTCAATATCAACTTGGAATCTCTGAGCTTTTAGAAACTGAAGCGCTCCCAAAACGGATGCCGGTGGCTCTCTACCATATCAAGTGGATGGATAGCTTTGCAGCTTGACGACAGAGACACATTGCTGCACAAACATCGATCTCAGAGTGAAACTTTGAAGAGTTCTGGTGTTGAAACTTTGGAGTATTCATGCCTGCTGTCTTTTCTGTGCTCAAGACTCGTCGGATAGGGCAAGAGCTTTTCCTGCCTGCTGCCTGCCCAAACTGTTCTCTTCTGTTCGTGATGGATTTGCCATGGCTGCGGGAGGCGTTTGAGAGCGCATCAGATGCTCTTCAAGAGCTTTTCTCTTCGAGCCAGCAGGAAGAGAATCACGCGATCGAAGGCCAAGATGATTTCCGAGAACTGGTCATCTTTCTGAAACTTCTCTTCAGTTTGGCGAAAAGTTTTAACGCTTTGAACATCTTTGATCAACCCCCAAGGGCAGAATTTGAAATTCATTGACCGCTGCTTCTGAAATTGTGTGCAGTTCCATGGCCACCAAGGAAGGAGAGCTTGACGCTGGGCTCCCCGATGTGGCCCCACTGGCCGGGCCAGGCTACACTGATTGTGGAGTCCATTCGGAAGCTTGGGGCAGCTGTGGCCGCCCGGTGGCAAGAGTCGCTTCGCGTGTTCAAGGTGACATCGCAAAGGTCGTTACAACAGCCATAACAATCACAAGAACCGCAAGAAACAACCGCAACCATTGCTGCGGGTTTCGCATGAACCGGTTCAGTATAGAATCTTGGCTGTGGCCCCTTTCTATAATGTGTATGTTAAATGTACACTTGTTAAGTGTAGTGCAGAGGCACAGATGTGTATATGCATGTGTATAAAGATATATCATTCATACACACATATGGCTCCTGGGCCTCTTGAAAGATTGAAGTGATCGCAAAGTGCCACGAGCTTCTCCTCCTGAATGGGCTTAGGTTGCCAACAACCCCGGCAACGCGTGGCCGATTTTCGCGGAGATGGATGGAGTCGCGATGCTGGTTGAGGCAGGGGCACCGCCGGTTCATTGCCCTAGGAGGCAGCTTGAGAACAGAAAAAATCTGATCTTTGCATTTTGCAGGCAGTCATGGCCTACCCTACCCCGGGGCAGATCCGCGAACAAACATGGCAGACACTGGCCATGTTGGTGCAGAATCTGCGCGGCCCCGCCTTGACGGCTTTCTTGAGAGATCCGGCCCTCCAGCGGTTGTTCACTGGAACACCCGAGTTGGAAGGTGGAGGTTTTGAGTACCGCCTCTCGTTGATGAGAAGTCTGTCTCAGAGGACGGGCTGCAGGTTCTGCATTTCTCCATGTTCTGTTCAAGGCAGTTGGGGTCTTTCAGGATTGTGTTGCGGTTGGGCCCCAGAGCATTCATGAGTTTTGCATGGTTTTGTTGTTGGCTCTTGATCAGGATATGCCCTGAAACAGCGGGAGCCTTTGCGCAGTGCGAGTTTGCCCTGATGCAAAGGGCAGTGGAGCTCACTTCCCACAAAGATGGCATGGTGAGAACTACAGCTCGCACGACTTATATGACCCTGATGCAGATTAAGGACGAGCAGGTTCAAAAGGCAGGGTGTTTGAACATAGGTGTCGAGATGCTGCTTACTTCCACGCAATTTGACATCTTTCGCACTGGCGGTGACAGTTGCTTTCAGAGGCAGCGATGAAAGTGGCCAAGACATCGAAACTCGGCACGCACCACTTTTAGGACTTGATGGATGGCCTGGGAAAAGATTGGATGAGGTTTGCTACTGTTGCCAATGTCAACCAATCAAAGGGTGCGTCGATTCATTCATGGCATGCCAGCCACCAGAGCTTGATTTCTATCTTTCGTTAATGGCAGTCTCTGGGTACGACCATGTAATTTCATTCGTGAGCCGTGCCTGCATTCCGCTGAGGCTGCTGCCGCTGCTGGCGCAGCTCTTGATGTCCCAGTGGAAGGCTGCGGTGCAAGCAGTTGAGGATGGCAAGAAAACTGCCATCCGACACCTCCTGGAAGACGAGGAGGAGTTCGTTTCTGTCAGAAGCACATTGAAGCTGACTGACTGATGAGTTTGTTTCAGAAGCACAAATCATAGGAAATTGATGGAAATTGATGGAAATTGATGGAACGTTGCTTGTTGATCTCAGATTGAAGCCTGCTGTTGTGCGACCAGGAGACGCTCTCCCACTTTGGAGAGCTCATGAACCTGGGCATAGTCGACCTCAACGCAGCGATTTGTGGACTTCTCGGTCGCACATTCTTGCGGCAAATGGGAAGTCTGGTCCAAGAGACCCCGCAATGGAAGCTCCACGGGCCGAAACTGAGACTGTGCACAGTTCACTTTCTCATTTTTGCCAGCATTTTTTCATCTCTTTTCCGAAATTTCCCTTTTTTGCATCTTCAGCTTCTGAACACTTGCAGCTTGGAGTCCACCAAGGGAGTCTCCGGTCTACCAGGAAAATATCGTTCCGCTGCCTGGGTCCCTAGTGGACTCGCCAAAAAGTCAGTCGACTTGCGAGCCATCGGGGTCAAGCGTGACCCATTCCGAGGCCGAAGTGCACATGCAAAATTCTGAAATGCAGAACACTGATCGTTCCAAGAGGTTTCCCAGTTTGGAGTTGTGTTTTTTTTAAGATTTCCAACCCGTGTGACTGGCCTTGGTAGCTGTCGTTTTCCAAGCGGCAGGAGCTTGGTGATGGCTCTCGCTGCAGGGCCTCCACACCTGGCCTGGAGCAGGCATTGACTGCGCGCGCCATCGCGAGCTTCTGCAGAGCCATGCGAGAGGCGCAGGTGCCTGGCGTGGTAACGCCTCTGCTTGAGCTGCTTGGCTCCAGAATTCGTTGGTGCGATCGTTTGTAGCAAACACAGGTGCAACACATGCAGTGATTGCCGTGCGACTTTCCGAGATTGAATTTTCTCAGTTCATCGTTGGAAGCCATTGAGTTGTATCTGTCCTAATCTTACAGGAAGAAAAAGTGAAAAGGCTTCGAAACTTTCAGGGCTTTTGAAAGAGTTGCAGTTTGGGTGGCTGCAGTGGTCCCCAAACATCCCCAAACCATGTGCCACGATGGCGCTGAAGGCTCCTGTTGATGCCAGCCGTGCCCGCTGGACTTGTGCGATTTGCCGTTGCAGATTGCATTGCTTCCCCGCAGGCGCTGGGAAACGGAAGTGG
>VSDK01005953.1:87693-110262 GCA_009767595.1 Symbiodinium kawagutii
GCCCGCCAGTTGTTGCCAGCTTCTTTGGTGGCCCCCAGCCTCAAGAGCGTCAGCGTCGCAACAGTGGCCAGATGCTGGCCTTGACTTTCGACAACGACCCAAAGATGCAAGACTACCTCACCAGGAGCAGTGCCTTTGCTCGCCAAAAACTTGAAGTGCCAGACCTTGAAGCAGGACAAGCTGGACTGGAAGTGATGAGTTTCTAGAGATTTTGACACACAGTGCCTTCGGGTGCTTTTTCCAAGGACTCTTAGGGAGCCCTTTTGATCAAAACCCCGGCCTGGTGCTTTTCCATTCATTTCGATCACCAGGCCAGCTCATTCTGATCAAACCCCGGCCTCGTGCTTTTCCATCGATTTCACCAGGCCAGCTCATTCTCTGTACAAATGTTTGACCACCCATGTCAGCAAGAGTTTGAGTTTTTCACCTGGCGTGAATCGAGCACTGAATGGGATGCCTGAATGAGAAGCAGACAAAATGCAGCAGCGTGTCAAGCAGATGAAGCCCCCAGAATGGCGGTTTCCTTTTACAAAAGCTGTCTTGGGAGGGTTGGGGGTGCATCATTGATGCGACTTTCAATGGACCGTCGCATGACCATCTCAGGCAAACACATTCTCGGAATACACATGACCATCACATGATCCATCTTATCTATAGTCGATTTTTAAGGCAGAAAATGCAAAGGTCACATGCGCCACATGAATCGAATCTCAGGGATGAAAACACGGGACATAACGATGTAAGTGATACAGCAACAAGTCAACACGTGGCTAGATGCAGAGGAAGTAATGCTGTGCAATCTCGTTGTGGGTTTGGGAGAATGCCTTAGGAGCCAGGTTGTTTGTGATGTCCATGTTGAGTCAGCGTTGCCAGACAAGGCTCATTGTGACAGGCTTCTTGATACGGTTGCGTAACTCAGGATCACACCATGGAGTAAGATTTGATGAGATTTTGTGAAGCCTGGAAACTTTTCACATATGAAACAGATTGGCAAGGCTCAAAGTGACACAAAGAAGATATCTTTTGGGATGTAAGATGGATCTATTTCGGGGTCCAATGTCACTTGGGGGGCCGAACTAACTCACGATATCTCACGATTCTTTGGCCCCACTGTCAAGGTAATCGTGAAATCTGACCGGGTCCCGAGTGGCTGGTGCACTCCTTTGGCCCCTTGCCAGCAGAGTAACTATGCCGCATTGTTCGTGTGAAAATATTAGTGAAGCCTTAAGAATACGGTGACATTCCACAGTGACACCATGATCAAATTTAAGTTTTTCAAACACTTGATGTCAGATTGTGGAGGGTGCAATCAATTTTGGTGAGGACATGATCCAATTGCAAACCTGGAGATATGTACTCAACCCTTCTTATGAATTCCCAGTTCGGAGAGGCCGAAACGGCCAGCTTGGTGGTGAGGAAGTACGGAAAGCACGACACTGAGATGGATCCAGTATGTTCTATGGATGATTTGTTGACTGTTTCAGGCTACCTGCATCAAACGCGCTATGTGCTGAGTTTGTGGTGAGGTCACTTTCAATTCCGAGCAGCGCTGCTTTGACCAGATAAGTTTGGATCCCCAGGCAGAGTGAACAAGAATAAAGCTCCGACTCATGCCCGGTGAAATCCACTACTAAGATTGATAGTATTTGTATGTCTTGCAGTCCTCTTCAGCGGTAGCCTACGACATGTTTGGAGGAGAGCTAATTTGTACGGAATGATGGACAATATGTGCATGGTGACAAAGTTGATGCAATCGATGGCATCGTTTCATTTTGGCTCAGGACTTTCAGCACGTGCATCAGTTGCATAAGCTAGGATTCCGCCCAAGATATCTAGAAACCGATCTCTTTGAGTCATGTCCAAAATCCAGATGCTTCTCGGAGTGCTTGGATGGTGCGTTCTAACAGCAGTGGGGTTGGCGATGGTCTTGAACTTGGATTCCAGGATGATACCTGCAGTGCTCCTCACAGGCAACGTGTTGATTGCACTGGTGATCTTCTTGGTTCTCCGCAAGTCGCCAGAATCAGAAAGCGCAAAAGCTGTGGTTCAATCTCACCTGCACTGGAATCCTGACATCCAACGCCGTGGCATGGGTGACCTCATCCGAAGTGTGAATCACATTGCCATCATTGTCTCGGACGTGGGCCGTTCATTGGCTTTCTACACCGAGATCATGGGCTTCCAGCAAATCCAGAGACCCAACTTTGACCGTCATGGCGCCTGGTTGACCATGGGAAATTTGGAGTTGCACTTGATCAAAGGAGTTCCCAATGCACCCACCGGGCGAGATCTCATTGTGTCGCACATTGCCCTTGAGACGGACTATCCGGAGAAGGTCTTGGAGAAGCTGTTGGAGTTTGAGGTGCCCTTCAGGCAGAACATTTCAGTGCCAGATCCAAAGAAGGCCAGGGAGAATTTAGTGGAAGCTTTCGAAACCAGTGAGGGCAAGATCACTCAGTACTTTGTCCGAGACCCAGATGGGTACTACCTGGAGCTTTGCAACTGCGACATCCTCACGGCCTTCTGCTTGTTCAAGGAGAAGAGTGCTAGCAAGCAGAAAGCTGGCCACATCCCAAAGTACCAGCAGCTGATGGATGCTGTGCTTGGCACTTACAATGAGTCTGGACAGGTGGCACCTTCAACATTCCGCTTGCCTCAAATGTTCAAGATCAGCTTCATGGCTCATCGCTGGGTGAAAAGAGCGCGTCAGGAGTTGTCGAAGAGCTTTGATGAGCGTGTTGAGACAGCCCTTGCTGGAGTGCAGGAGGCAGCTCAACCTGACCCTGAACTCTTGGCAAAATTCACGGGCCGACAGAAGACCTATTGTGACGTTTGCCAAGGATTCTCAGAGGAAGACCTGGTTTCAGCCCTTTGCAGAAGTGGAAATCATGCACCCACTGCACTGTTGCTTTTGGCATCCTGCCGCCAGGATGTGAAGGTTTACCTTCCGCCTCAGTACCTTCTGAGCGAAGGAGGCCGCATCCAGCAGCAAGTGATGGCAGTGTCGGCGCCCACCAAAAAGAGCTTTGGCACGTTCACCATGTTTGCCTCCAAGCCTTTCGAGGATGCTGAGCCTCAATCCAGTGGCAGCCAGCCCGCTGTTGGCAGCTTGTTTGGTGGGAGGATGGCTGGCTTCCAGCCCCAAGAGCGTCAGTGTCGCAACAGTGGCCAGATGCTGGCCTTGACTTTCGACAACGACCCAAAGATGCAAGACTACCTCACCAGGAGCAGTGCCTTTGCTCGCCAAAAACTTGAAGTGCCAGACCTTGAAGCAGGACAAGCTGGACTGGAAGTGATGAGTTTCTAGAGATTTTGACACACAGTGCCTTCGGGTGCTTTTTCCAAGGACTCTTAGGGAGCCCTTTTGATCAAAACCCCGGCCTGGTGCTTTTCCATTCATTTCGATCACCAGGCCAGCTCATTCTGATCAAACCCCGGCCTCGTGCTTTTCCATCGATTTCACCAGGCCAGCTCATTCTCTGTACAAATGTTTGACCACCCATGTCAGCAAGAGTTTGAGTTTTTCACCTGGCGTGAATCGAGCACTGAATGGGATGCCTGAATGAGAAGCAGAAAAGAGGCACCGGTGCTAGAATTCATTGTTAGTCCAGCTCATTTTTGATACTGGCGCTTGCTATGGAAGCCATAGGCCGGAGGCTTTTCATTCGCTTAAGCAGTTGTCCACCGATGCAACACATGGGATCACATGGGTATGTGCCAAAACAGTGGTACCCCCAGTTCACCAATGGTTTCCTGCTAAACTTATCGTTTTTTGGTGGAATACAGGTTACCCAATTTGGCCCATAGCCACATGGGTGCTTCTCAAAATAGGGGTGCCGGGGTACACCTAAATCATCCTTAATTAACCCTTCACAGTAATAAACCAACCATTTTGGGGGTCCCCTGTTTTAAGAAACCACCACGTGGTCCATGAGTTTCTTGTGCCTCGTTGCTCTGACAAAGGCTCTGGGCCTTGGTGAAGGCCACAGCCAGATCCACAGGCGGCTGGCAGCGACCATGACTGGCCATGGGTTTACATGAGCACTGTGGGGGTTGCCAACTGGGAGTGCAGTGAAGTCAAGTGGCTATGGAATGGCTAGGAATGGCTAGGAATGGCTATGAATGGCCATGAATGGCTATGCATGGCTGATGTTTCGCCCATTTTTAGCGCCAGTTGGTTCTCTTCCCGGCCTCCCTCAGCTCCATGAAGCTTTGCCAGGCTTATCACCGAGCGAAGCATCCGAAAAGCAGTGGAAGTGCGGTTTGAAAACAGACAGGGCCCCGCCTGTCTGATGACCAGATTGTTTGCACTGATGGCTTGGAACATCTTGAAGCATCTATCATTATCGACCCTTGTCAACCACTATCAATCACTGTATATTAACCACTTGTTCAACATTTTGAAGCATCTTGTTCAACATCTTGAAACCGCTAAGCCATTTTGGCTTTGTCCGTGCCATAGTGAGAAAACCGCAGCGCAGTGAACTGATCCTGGTTGAAGCAATGGCGTGCTTTCCAACTAGCCAAGCCATCGTCGTTGGTGGCGGATTAGGAGGTGTCCAATTTTTTGAAGAGTCCAATTCACATGTTAAAGATCCTAATCCGAATTGAGTCCAATCGATGATTAGAGTCCAATTCACTGATTAGAGTCCAATCCATGGTGAAGAAAGCAGTGACATTTCACAGATTTGCCAAGATTCACACTTTTATATCGCATGTTTCTCATATAGGGGGACCCCAAATCATCCCCAAGCAATCTGTTCTAGATGATCAATGCTTGATGTGAGGGGTCCCTCTATCTGAGAAACACCCATTGGGTTTCTAATGCAAAAAGAGATGGCTGCAGGCATGTCAGCAGCCAACACTGTGGTGGAAAACGGTGGACGAGTTGTGCTGTTGGTGCTTCGGCGGAAATTTTGGCAGCTTTTGAAGTCCAGGTATTTTCACGAGTTGCTGCTGCTAGAGTGTTTGCTGAGCAGCTCCTGCAAATCACTGATCACAGTCCATAGATGTCCATAGTAAAGTTTAGTTGACTACGATCATATGATCATGACATGACTATGATCACCACTGATATGCTCACATGGTGTCTCAAAATAGGGAATCCCACAAATGATGAGTTAATTACTACTAAATGAATGACTATTAATGGATGATTTGGGGTACCCCCATGGCTTGAGAAACACCCACATGACGACATGATCAGTTCCAGTTGACGACATGGCAAGGACAAGTCCGCCTTTTGCGGCGGAAACAGCACGAAAGCCACCTCTGGAATCAACGGCGCAGGTCTCATGCGCTTGCGCGACAGCATGGATCGCGGGTTGGGTATAGCTGGTACACGGAAGTTGCGCTATTTTAAGTGGCCGAAATTTGGAAGATTCAGCCGAAAGTATAGCAGCTACTGTATATGGATTGTATATTCAGTGATTCAAGAAAGTATATCGCTCATTCTTGTTTCGGGTTGATATTTGTGATGATCATGACTCTCACCAAGAAACAACAGAGTGTTTGAGGTCGAACTTGTTTCCTGACAGGAACAAAGACCCAGAAAGCCAAGGGGATTCCGGACAACGCGGAAATCTTCACAGCGGACTGAACGCTGAACCAGCTGTTGACGGTAGCTGCGAGACCAGCCTTGCTGTGCTGGTGGTTTTCGATGGTCATCTACTCCTTGGCGAGTTGTATGAATGATCAACGATGGTACGAAGCAGTCACAGAGAGTTCTACCAACCCTTGGCACGTCATGATTCTCCACATTTCAAGTGTAGTATCCTCCTGAAACAGTCAACAACTTTCTATTTGGCGGAAGTCAGGACACCATGAAAGGTGGCGCCAAGAAGCCTGAGCTTGCAAAGTGTTTTGGCATGTTTTGGCCAGTGGTTGAGTGAACATCTTTAGTCTTGCTGTGCATTAGCAGCGGCGGATAGTTGACATTTCCACCATCTTACGCATGCTTTTGCTTTGCAAGCAGTGATTTTGATGGTCCAAGACAGCTAAGGCTCTTGTGTGTCAACAGTGCAGCTGATGTGGAGCCTTATCTTTGAATGTTCGGAAGGCAAATCTTCTTAGGGCATTTGAGCAACCATTCTATGCCCACTCCTAACCACTAGGTGATTCTTGAGTCAGCATGCAAGATACTGCAAGGCTTCATCAGGGGCTTTCTCAGGATTGGCTGGTTGAGAAGTTCAACCTGGACCTGTCGTTGGTGGCCCGTCTCGGAGGACACTCGCAGCCCCGAACGCATCGAGGCAAGGAACGATTCCCTGGGATGACCATCACCTACGCTCTGATCCAAATGTTGGAGAAGGCCTGGCCACCCTCACTTTGTGCAGATGCCATGAGACAAAGACAGCCTTTTGAAGTATCAGCCTCTCACTCGGTTCTTTTGTGTTTGATCTAATTTCTGGAGCTGCTGTCATCACCGTCAGAGAAACCAACCTGAGTGCAACTGCAGGTAGCGGAGAAGACCGACTTGGCCCGTATTGTCACGAAAGCCAATGTTTTTCAGTTGGTCACCGAGGGCAATGTTTGCGTGGGCTGCGTCTACCAGAAGGGTGGCCAGAATTTCAAGGAGTTCGGACCTGTGATTTTGGCTTCAGGCAGGATGTCTCCAGCAGACTCGATGTCTTGAATTTAGTTGATGAGTGAAATAGAGTGTGCTTGTCACTTGTTGTTGCATGCCTGTTGATGCAGGTGGTTTTGGTGCTGACTTCACCAGCAACTCCCTGTTGGCACAGTACAGACCTGACCTCCTTCATCTTCCCACCACCAATGGCGAGCACTGCACCGGTGATGGTATCAAGATGGGCGAGGCCTTAGGTTTCTGTTCATGCGTGGACAATCCTTCCTGTGGAATGTGAAGCACATCATCGGTTTTGAGGTTGAACTTCTCGATGTGCAACTTTTCACGAAAGCTAGAGTCAGCTAGCTGAAGTTGCTCTTGCTGTAGCAAGTAATTGGCAGGGACAGGACCTCCAAAAGTAACAAATCATTGAACAATTCAATAAAAGGCTCCCCCCTCACAAGGCTCAATTCCCCCCAGGGTTTATCGTTGTTTGTTCTTCCGGTCAGTTGCCATGCTAGCTTTCGTCACCCACCCCTGGCCTCAAGTTCATCCATTGTCATGCCTGGCATGTGACGTTTTCTCTCTCTTCTCAAGCAATCCCGCGGTCCCTGTCAGGCCATTGGGGCGAAGACCATTGACCTGGAGTGGGTGCAGGTCCACCCAACCGGTTTGGTGAAGCCCGACGATGCCGATGCCAAGATCAAGTTCCTGGCTGCGGAGGCTGTGTGACACACACATTTCGTCATTTTACATTGGCGTTGATGACAAGAGTTGGGTCTTTCTCAAAATAGGGGTACCCCCAAATCATCCACCTTTAACCATTTATAACAATAAACCAACTATTTTAGGAAACCACCAGTTGCAACTTGAACCGTTGAAAAACCTGAAGAGCTGATCCTGTTGACCTCGCAGTTGACGACTGGTGTAGCTGGTGCCGTCGTGAGGCCCTCCGTGGTGTTGGAGGCATCATCCTGAACTCCGAGGGAAAACGATTCTGCAACGAGCTGGGCCGTGGCTTGGGCGAAGGAGCGGCTTAGACTCGGCTTGGACCTGTCATTTCGACCTGTCAATATTAACCAGCAATAATGGGGGATGATAACCAACCATTGTATAGGGAAACCAGAAACCAATGGTTAAGGGGAACCAGGGGTACAGGGTTTTGACCCACAGGCCTGTCATTTCAATAAACTCGGCTTAGGTCGTGACTATGTCACCGGAGAGATGTGGAAGAGCAAGCCCCCATTCAGGCGTGCAACTGATCGATCAGCAGTGATGCTTCTTGCTGACATGTCTGCTGCTGGCAGGTTGTGCCTTAACAAGGCAGCTTCAGACGAGATCATTTGGCACTGCAAGCTGGGGACTCAGTTCAAGGATGGTCAAGGAGAGTTTCAAGCTGGGTTTCAAGCTTGGTCAATGGGTGGCTGAAAGCTGCGAGGCACTACACTGGCCGGGGCGTGGCTTGGACCTTCTTGGACCTTTTCTCAAGATAGTTTGATTGAATAAAACGATCCCACAAAGACCATCTGGGAAACATGAGGTTTCATGCTTTGGCATTTTTGAGTTTAGGTGCAACAATTGTTTTGGAAACTCGTTCCTACCAATTCTTCATGTGCAGAACCTCCCCGAAAGGAAGACTAGGATGTACTCCAAGCAAGGTTTCGCTCCATTCTTGGGTCCATGCAGATGTCATCACAACTCACCGGTCCTTACTTGGCTTTGTGCTTGAGGCCATGCACAGATGAAGTGTTTTTCCTCCGACGGGTTGATCCTCTGAGGTCATGAAGTTCTACTCCACTGGTGAGGATCTTGCTAAGGACATGGGTGTGGACTTGTCCGTGATCGAAAAAGCCCACGAGGATCACTACCAAGCGGCCAAGAAGACCGAAACAGATCCGGACGGCGGCTCTTGGCCTGCGTATCCATCAGGCAAGTCCTGGGATGAGGCCAGTGGAGTCACGGGCAGCGGAAAAAAGTTCTATCACAACATTATTCCAGGTTCAGCGGTGAAGAGCGAACCGTTTTATGTGGCGATCATCACCCCGGTGATCCACTACTGCATGGGTGGCTTGCTGATTGACGAAGACTCAGCTTGCATTGGCGCCAACAATTTGCCAATTCCTGGCTTGTACGCAGCAGGTGAGGTTGCAGGAGGAGTCCACGGCAACAACCGTTTGGGCGGCAACTCTCTGTTGGATTGCGTGGTCTTTGGCCGTGTTGCAGGCAAGGCAGCTGCCAAGTACATGTTGGGTGCAGACATGAAGGATGTGGACCTTCGGGATGTGACTGGTGGAGGTCTGACAGGAGCAGTGGAGAGCTCCAAGTTGGCAGGTGGCTCATACGAGGACAAGATGAATTCCGCACCAGTCCCAGCTGCTGCTGCTGCTGCCGCACCAGCTGCAGGTGGTGGTGGAGGCTTCAGCTTGGCTGACGTCGCCAAGCACAACACCAAGACTGATTGCTGGGTGGTGGTAGACGGACAGGTGCTTGATGTGACCTCCTTCCTTGGAGAGCATCCTGGCGGTGAATTGGCCATTCTCACTTTTGCCGGCAAGGATGCCACAGAGGAGTTCAACATGAGACTTGACAAATGTCAAGAAGGTTTTGCATTTTTGTTTTTGTAATCTTGTTTACAGAAAAAAAGACATGAACAAGCACGATACTGAAAAGACAATACATGACAATACCCAGCCAACTGCATGCACACAGACCTTCAAATCCTACCCTTGCACAACCTTTTGGTGCACCCACACAATGCCAGTCGCGCCAGAACCATGGAGATTGCCATTTAGCGAAATTGTTTTAGATGAAGAAGCTGGGATGACAGCTTTGGTATGGGGCCATTTTGGGCTTTGGACCGAGGATCCATCCCCCCGATGTCATTGGCAAGTATGCCCCAGACTCTGTGATCGGCATGATCGGTGGTGGTGGAGGAGGCGGCGCAGTTGCCGGCGGTGCACCAGCGGCCTATTCCCATGAGTGAAGTGGCCAAGCACAACAGCAAGACTGACTGCTGGGTCGTGGTGGATGGGCAGGTGCTTGATGTCACTTCCTTCTTGGGAGAGCACCCGGGTGGTGAGCTTGCAATCTTGACCTTCGCGGGCAAGGACGCAACAGAGGAGTTCAACATGACACTTGGAATCAAATCAAATTCACCTTTGAGTCAAGCATACTCCCTCCAACAAACAAATTTGCGATGATCCTTGAACATTTGAGCATGTTGGGATGCACTTATCCTTTATGCATGTTATGGTTAAATTGATGATGACATGGATGTGTTCCAAACCCTCCTTCATGAAAGGATCCATCCACCGGATGTCATTGGCAAGTATGCCCCAGAGTCTGTGATTGGCAACGTTGGCAGCGGTGTCGCTGCCCCTGTTGCTGGTGGAGCAGCACCGAAAGCGGGAGGTGCCCCTGCAAGGACAGATTCGTGGCATCTCAGTCAGAGAGAGAGAGAGGGAGAAAGCGGGAGATTAACAGATGGAGACAAAAGAAAGAAACAACAAGAAAAGAAAGAGAGAGAGAGAGAGAGACGCAGGGAGAGAGAGGGGAGTGACTGAGTGAGAATGTGAGGGAGAGAGAGAGAGTGAGTGAGTGACAAGCAAAAGCCTTCCAACGCACAGACCTCTTGTATGAATGCTGCAAGCAAGCTGGCTGTCAAACTCCATCAGCTTGCTCAGTGTTGCAAGGGTGACTAGGTCAGTGCTCCTGGGTTGTGCAGGAAAGACAAGGGTGGTGCTTTGTCCAACCACCATGCCTGGGGACACCTTGACGGTGACACTCACCCCAACTGGCGAACAGACATTGATGACAATCCAGGTGCCTGGTTACGGGTGCGTGACACCTGAGGTTACATAAAGTTTAGTTCAGACTCAGACCGCAAGATGCTCCTCACAAACATGGTTGCACAAACATGGTCATTTCAGACAGATTTCATTTGTTGAATTTTGCCAATGCGAAGTATTGCCCTTTGCAAGAGATGTGGTTTGCTCTACTCTCCGCTGAAAACACGCAGGTGTGTTTATCCTGAACATCAAGTCGTACTTCAACGCCACCTGGTTTTTGGTGCTTGCCATGCTCTACGATGCTTGTCAGCACTACTTCTTGCACATTTTTGAACTCCAAAGTTGTTTGTACAGGTTTTGAAAGAAAGCCTGGTCGCTTCCTGAATCACAATCAGGAAGTTGGTGCTACGATCTTTTCTGCCAAGAACATCAAGATCTCGAATGACCGTCTCGGTTTGACTCGCAGCGCTATTTTGCTGATCCTCTTCATTGTCATCCATGCAGTTGGAAATCTGCACGTGTTCAAGGGCCAGAGGCTTAAAGAGAGCAGATTTGGGATTTTGTTGCAAGCCTTGAATATTTCTATCTACCTTTTTGTGTCATATGGCATTTCTGCAATTGCCAGTCACGAGTAGTCAAAATAGCATTTGCAAATTCTATGATGTTCTATGACTTTCCATGTATTGATCATGCATTGGATGTACTGATGTACTGTTTTACGCCTTCCCTGATGTAGTTCGATTTCGCTGATGCACCCAGGCCCAGATGACTTCAACGGTTACGGATACTTCTACGTGCGACTTTACTGGACAGGCTTTGGTCTTCCCGCCAACATCGTTGAGGAGTACATCCTCCTGTCCGTGTTGCTGCACGTGTTTGTTGGCCTGAAGAGAACTTGGGACATGAAGCTGGCTTTGGTGGGCTCGCAGGGCATCAACGTCTTGAATCTGGCCATCTCGGGTCTCATGCTCTTGACCTTCATGACCATTCACTTGTTCCAGTTCCGATTCGGTGACACAGATCAGTTTGGACCATACTACATCCGCCCACCTCCTTACCTCATCAACTTCTGGGGTATTCTGTCCTTGAACCTCTTCTGGACAGATGCATCCTACGTAGAGCCAGTTGGTGTCAGAGATATCTATGTCGACGGCTGAGTTGCAGACGCGTGGGAAGCATTGTCTCCGCACCCTCAACACATGTTTCCTGTTTTCATGTCACAGATGCAAATGCAAGGTGTGTAGAAGGAACAAGCATTTTCTGTCCAATGTGACGATCATGTCACATCCTGGCACTCTCAGTCACTCAGGCCCTAGAATTCCAGATCTTCAAGAACCCACTGTGGTCCGTCTTCTACATTTTCTCAGTTGGTGTCTTCATGGTCCACGCCTGCTTGGGCTGGAAGAAGGTCACACCGGTGCTGGGTATTCCTCGAGGACACATTGCAAAAGTAGAGATGATTGGCTACGCCATCATGATCGTCATGGGGCTTGTGTACATCTCATTCCCACTGTACGTGATGGCAACTAAGCCCTTCAGCGGTCTGGTGCTCGGTATCGGTATCGTTCTGAAGTTTCTTTTTTCCTGGAGCTGAAGCAAGGGTCTGATGGTTTGTCATCTCTGCAATCCCGAGGTTATGAAGATAGCATCCAGATTCCTGGAAGGGTGGAGTAAATCTGTGCACATTCGCGCCTGGGTTGCAATGCATTTTAACTGTAGTTGCTGGGGTCATCAGATATGAGACCAGTATCACAGCCATCTCGACGAATTTGTGCAGAATCAGGCTACTCCTTAGAATGACTTGAGTTGATCGATTCCTTTTCTTTCAGCTAAGAGAATCCTATGGCGCTCCAATGACGCTGAGTAAACACAGCAAACTGACATGAAAGATCGCATGTTGTACACCAATATCACTGGGGTTGCATGGTTTCTTCCTGTTTCTTTTATATCGGGTATTGGGCCAAAATCAAAATCGTACCATTGCCTTCCGTTTATCCCAACACGATCCACTGTACAGTATAGTCTTAGTTACATCATGTTACATCATCCCAACATACCCAATCCATTGGTGATAGTCTATACCTATCTACACCTACCTATGCCTATCTATGATGTACAGTCTAGTATGTCTTGGTCACCTCACCCCATCCATTGCTTGTAGTCACTCAATGTCACCCATCCACTCTTGCCCAAGTGCTTCAGGAGCAGCTGACATGTCGTCACCGTGCCTTGTGGAGGTGCAAGAGCTCCATAGCAGCGGGGGGGCCATGGCTCATCCATAAAGCGAAAGGGCGTCAGCAGCTGAAACTGCGGGGTGGCTACGGTTGATCTAAGACATCCATGGACCGAGTCTCTGGCATACCGTTGGCCTGTCTTGGTGGTGGTTTGATGGGTCCCCAGTGATCAACCTGGTGTGTACACGGGGAAATCAAGTTTGCGTTAGGGGAAGGTCACATTTGAAGATTTTATTCTAAAGCTGGCATAAAGGTGTCATTTGCCATGCACCCATTGTTGGCTGAAAAGAAAACCATAGAACGGATCTACCGGTTAAAAAAACAATTTGAGGTTTCCCTAGGTTGGATGACCATGTCCCATATAGTCAAACAAAACAAGATCATCCAATTTTTCGTGCTTGGAAACATGAAGAAACGTCAAGTTTGGGGGTGCGCTACTGGTGGACATTGTCAAGAGTCATACCCAAATTATGAACATCATGTTGCCAATGATTCGGTTCACATTCATATGGCAGCGTGACCGAGCGCAGGCATCGTAGGAGCTGCACTGATCTCCCAAAAGTTTCATGTAGAGCTTTGGAAAGTGAAGCTCATTCTGCTTCTTTCGACTTCGAATCGTATCCGTTCCGGAAAGGACACGTTTTGCAGCATCGGATCGAATCGATCTTAGCCTTTTAAACAATTTTGAGGCAAAGATGTCTGCAACGTTTGTCGAGACTTCCTTTTTAAGGCAACCGCATGCTAGATACTCGTGTCGTCGCGGGAGAAAAGTGTTGGTTTTGGGAGCCATTTGGGTAACTCATTGTGCCACATTGCGCCTAGGGCCTAGTGTTTTGCTGCTTCCAAGAGTTGAGACATGCTGAGATGTCAGTGGTTTCACGCTTTCAATCTCGATGAAAAATCACTTTCAATCCGACACTCTTCGAGTTGTGACTCCCAAAGAAAACCACGGAATTTCTTCTCAACTCTCAGGATATCTAGCTATAAAATGCATGAATTTGTCAGCAAGAGGTTTTTTTGGTGGCCTCGAATATGTTGTGTCCCTCAATCAGCTGTCAGCATTTTCTGACGCTCTGCTTGTGGGGAATCACAGAGTCTAGGTGCCTCCACGTTAGAGAAAACCAATAATTTACACTGACTAGCAGCCAATGATTTTGGTTGGGTTCAACCGAGCGGGACAATTTGCACTTGATCTCCGAAACTAAAGAAGTAGGCCAAAGTGTGAAGCAAGTACTCAGGCTCTGTCATCGCGGATGCGCTTTCGTGCTGTTGACAGATTGCTTTTCCCTGAAACTCTCTGGTTTCTTGTTGCAGAGATGCTGATCGATTCCTTTGTTGTTTGGTTAGTGGGACGCTGGTCTGACCTGGTCGCAACGGGGGAGGCAGGCCATGTTGGTTGGCTTACCGCAGCTGGCTTCAGCCTTTTTTGAAGGGTCCCTGGCGCCCAGAGAAGCGCAGCTGGGTGGCACTGATAGGGGACCTGTGTAGAACATGCAGTTGCCAAGTTGTCGATCTTGGTTCTGAAGTTGTTGGAGCTACTGGATGCTGGTAGTATGTATAGTAATGGCTCTCACTATGAGTAGTATATCCACTGGAGTAGTGGCCATTTCTATGGATGCTAGTACTATATCCACTAATGGCTGTTGCGAATTGTTATGATGATTGACTACTGATGCGACCGATCTTCAAGGTCCGGACTGGAGAAGTTGACCATGCGAAAGCAATACCTGCAATGTGAACAAGGAACAAAACAACCTCCTACCACCTGCATTTTGAAGGCGAACAAGCAACAAAACAAAGCACAAACACCATACATCAGCGCTGTCCCTGGTTATACGACCGTTGGTCGCGGATGTTTTGCCTTGGCAAGTGCTGGTCACTGCTGCTGGTCACCGTTGTCCTCCCGTTGGTCCCTGCCTCTGAGGTGTTTTTGTTACGCAGTGGGACTGCCAAAGTCTCAGCTGGCTGTGGCCGTGTTGATGTCGTCCACGTGAATGACCCCTCCAGTCGACCAATATGGCATGGCCCATGGATGGCCCATGGATGTCCAATGGATGGCCAATGGATGGCCACTGGTCATCAGCCATGCTTCTGGCCAGTCTGTATGGGTGTTTTTCAAACTAGGGAACCTCCAGTCATCATCCAATATAAACCACTATTATTTATGAATAAACCATCCAGTTTTGGCGGTTGCCTAGTATGAGAAACCACCAGTCTAACGCCTTTGTTGGCTACTTAATCGTTAGCAAAGTTGACGAAAGTTCTGCTAACTTAATCGTTAATCACTAACAACCAGTAACAACCGTTTACATCCATTCTCACATCTGTTGACGAAAAATGATGTTAAACTCCGAGGTTTTGTGAGCCATGGCGGCTTCGTTTCCAACCAGTCAAGCCATCGTGGTGGGTGGCGGCCTGGGAGGTGTGAAGCTCCGACACGCTGGGCCTCCCTTGCGGTTGAAGGTGTAAAGGTTCCAATTTTTTGGGCTTTCGAGGCAGATCGCTGACCAACTCTTTGAAGGGTCATGTGTCGAATGAAAACCTGGCTGGGACCTGTAAAGCCGTGGGTGAACCCTTCCCGCCAAAAATATCTCTGGGGCATCCATTTCACACGCGGTGGTTTCTCAAAATAGGGGACCCACAAATGATCCAGTTTACGAATGTTTATGAACCATTTATAGTAAAAAACAGCATTTTGGGGTACCCCCTATTTGAAGCATTTTTTTTTGCACTTTTCACGTGGTGCTCAACAGGCATGTCAGCAGCCAACACTGTGGTGGAGAACGGCGGCCGAGTGGTCCTGCTGGTGGGCAGCTCAGAGATGGCATGCCGAGCCTTCCGGCTGAGCCTTCCCGTTGGGGCTCCCGTTGGGGCTCCCGTTGGGGCTCCCGTTGGGGTTCGTGTCTGAGGATAAGTCAGCTTTTTGCGGTGGCAACAGCACCAAAGCCACCTCTGGAATCAACGGTGCAGGACGCTGGAGCTGAAATTTTTCGAACAAAAACAGCCCTGTAGAACTTGTGCGTCACTTGGGTGTTGATATTTTGTGACCGTCGAAATTGGGAAGATTCTTGTTTTGTGTTGATATTTGTGATGATCATTCTCACCAAGAAACAACTTAGTGAAAGAAGTCAAACTTGTTTCCTGACAGGAACAAAGACCCAGAAAGCCAAGGGGATTCCCGACAACGCGGAAATCTTCACAGCGGACTGAACGCCGAACCAGCTGTTAACGGTAGCTGCCTCGCTGTCCAGCTGGTTTTCCATGGTCATACACTCCTTGGCGAGTTGTATGAATGATCAACGATGGTACGAAGCAGTCACAGAGATTTCTACCAGCCCTTGGCATGTCATGATTCTCCACATTCAAGTGTAGTATCCTTCTGAAACAGTCAAGAACTTTCTATTTGACAACACATGTGGGTGCCCAAACACCCTCAGTTCACCAATGGTTTCCTTTGGTTTCCTATTAAAATGATTATTTTTTGCTGGGGCCCAGGCTGGTTTCCCGTCATGGCGTCACAACCTGAAGTCAGGACACCATGAAAGGTGGTGCCAAGAAGCCTGAGCTGGCGAAGTCCCTTGGCAGCAGTGCCTCCTTGGCATCTCCAGGACCGAGACCCCAAAGCGAGCAATGGAGCGAGCGAGCCAATGGAGATCCTTCAGCAGTGGACATAGTTTGTTCATTTTATGGACTATGGAAAACACAGTGTAGTTTGCACAAAAATGATTCGTTTGGAGAACCTTCATCTTTCTCGAAATAGGGGTTTTGCTAAAAAAAAACTGGTGAATATTTAGATCAATTTTGAATGAATTGGGGGGTACCCCCATTTTGAGAAAACCATCATATCCAAGATCTCATGATTTTGATTCATTTGGTCTATGCCATGCTCATGATTTTGATAACCACCAGATCCAAGGCCCTCAGCTTGTGCATCACAGTATGTGTCATGGGAGGCTACTTTGCGTCAACAGCGCTGCAGATGTCGTGAGCTGGCAGCACTGAGCGCAGGTTACCTTCCAAAGGAAAGCAGTCGGATGATGACACATGGCCATGGGTCAATATTAACCAACCAACTACTGGGGGATAATAACCAGCAATAATAGGGAAAACAATGGTTAATGATGGGGAAGCAGGGGTACAGGGTTTTGACCCACAGCCACATGTAAACGGGGGAGGGGGTGAAAAACTGTGACAGCAGCGCAATTTAAAGCTTTCCTTGCAACCTTGTATCTTGTATCAGATCTTCGGATTCTATGTCTAAAGTAATGCCTAGAAAAGTGTAGAATCCAGTGTTGCGGCTTGTTAAGTCCCTGCCACTGAAGGGCCCCAATAATCTCAATCTTATCACCTAAATGACATTCAGGCCTAAAGTATCAATCAAGCTGCAGTTGAATGCACTTTGGAGCAGGTGGGTGAATGTGTCTGAGGATTGGCTGGTTGAGAAGTTCAACCTGGACCTGTCGTTGGTGGCCCGTCTCGGAGGACACTCGCAGCCCCGAACGCATCGAGGCAAGGAACGATTCCCTGGGATGACCATCACCTACGCTCTGATCCAAATGTTGGAGAAGGCCTGGCCACCCTCAGTTTGTGCAGATGCCATGAGACAAAGACAGCCTTTTGAAGTATCAGCCTCTCACTCGGTTCTTTTGTGCTTGATCTAATTTCTGGAGCTGCTGTCATCACCATCACAGAAACCAATCCGCGTGCAACTGCAGGTAGCGGAGAAGACCAACTTGGCTCGTATTGTCACGAAGGCCAATGTTTTTGAGTTGGTCACCGAGGGCAATGTTTGCGTGGGCTGCGTCTACCAGAAGGGTGGCCAGAATTTCAAGGAGTTCGGACCTGTGATTTTGGCTTCAGGCAGGATGTCTCCAGCAGACTCGATGTCTTGAATTTAGTTGATGAGTGAAATAGAGTGTGCTTGTCACTTGTTGTTGCATGCCTGTTGATGCAGGTGGTTTTGGTGCTGACTTCACCAGCAACTCCCTGTTGGCAAAGTACAGACCTGACCTCCTTCATCTTCCCACCACCAATGGCGAGCACTGCACCGGTGATGGTATCAAGATGGGCGAGGCCTTGGGTTTCTGTTCATGTGTGGACCATCCTTCATATGGAATGTGAAGCACATCATCGGTTTTGCGTTTGAACTTTTTTCCAACCATTGTCATGCCTGGGATGTGATGT
Source organism: Symbiodinium kawagutii (assembly GCA_009767595.1). NCBI lineage: Eukaryota > Dinophyceae > Suessiales > Symbiodiniaceae > Symbiodinium > Symbiodinium kawagutii. The sequence goes on from VSDK01005953.1 coordinate 105,465, forward strand.
TTTCTGTGTTCTCAAGTAACCTTGCAGTCGCGGTCAGGCCATTGGGGCGAAGACCATAGACCTGGAGTGGGTGCAGGTCCACCCAACCGGTTTGGTGAAGCCCGACGATGCCGATGCCAAGATCAAGTTCCTGGCTGCTGAGGCCGTTTGACATACATTTCGCCATTCGTATTTGGCGTTGAGTGGCGCTGTGGCAGTTTGGCATTTCAAGATATTTCAAGTATACACTACTTGCACTTTGGAAGAAAGCTAAGCTCAAGACAGTATGGAAGCACGGCCAGAAGATTCTGACCGGCAAAATGTGCGAACTGTTTTGCTTCGCTCCACGTTGCAGAAAACTTGAAGCAAAACCCCGAGCGTTGCTAGGCCCTGCGTGGGGTTGGTGGCATCATCTTGAACTCGGAGGGCAAGCGCTTCTGCAACGAGCTGGGGCGCCGGGTCCTTGGAGTTGGCGAAATGGTTACAGATGAAGTGCACCTAAAAACATCAGGAGCTTGGCTGAAGCACCGCATGGGTAGGGATTCACTGTGAAAATGACATGATGATGGATGATGGTGAACACATCAGGATCAAATTGAGAAACTTCCAAGTTCCCTGCAATTTGAAAGGTCCAAAACAAGGTGCTTGTCATGACCCAAAAACTGGACGCTTCAAATCTTCCGAATCCACTGCCGATGGAGGCCGAGACTACGTGACAGGAGAGATGTGGAAGAGCAAGCCTCCATTCAGGCGGAAACTTGCGCCATCCTTCAAGTGCATGTTCTTTTGTTCTTCCATGACCTAGCCATGCCTGGCCGTCTGCGGGTGTCTTGGATGATTGCTATGATGCCTTGCGTTTGATGGACAGGTTTCCAACGGGGTTTCCCGATTGCAGCTGTGTCAAAGCTGATTGCAACTGCCTCGTCTGCAGTTCGTCTGCTTCCTCCGGCAGGCTCTGTCTCAACAAGGCGTCCTCCGATGAGATCATTTGGCATTGCAAGTGTCGATCTCAGCACCGAACTCTGCCGAGCCGGACGAAAGATGAGCGCCGACGTGAGCGCGGACGCTCCACAACCCACGGGATACCATGGGATGCAACAGGATACACAGCGGGTGCATGGTGGTTTCGCAAAAGTAAGGGGCCCAAAAAATGGTTGGTTTATGAATTGTACTGGTTCAGGTATGGCAGGCCTGGGTGACCAGATATCATATCACATGGGCTAACATTAATACTACCATGACATTTTGGCTCAAGTGACCTTGAACCAAAAAGGCATTCAATTTCTTTGCAGAGGCACTGCAGAGGCTGGTGCGTGGCTGTAGAGGCACTACCGTATGCCACTGATACCAGGGGTCCATGTTGCCATGTACACCTCTTGCGAGGTCCTTTCGCCTGCCACGTGGATGGACTTCTCTGCCTACGTGGCCAGCCTTGCGCGGGCTTCCAGAGCTGCTGAGGCACAGCAGCTGTGGCAGTCAGCGTTTGCCATCATTCACCGTGGTGTCGACCCAGCTTACCCACTTCTTACGGTTGAAGAGATGTCTTCCCCCCTCCGGTTGGTTCCATGTACCAGAGGGGAGTGCAGCCGTTGTGATGCCAACAAGGGGGGATTCCGGTTTCCGTTCATTGGCACGTGGACGCACACTGGAGCCTTGGTTCAAGCTGGCGACCCCCCTCCTGTGGCTTGGAGGCGATACTATGCTACTCAGGACTTGTGCCTCGATCGCCTGTCGTTGCAATGGCTGGGGAGTGACCTCGGTCTGGAGGACCTCTTTCCTTCCCACGTCCGGAGCATCTATGATCGACTTTTGCAAGGCGATGACGGGCTTGCCCTTGGTGGCTTCATGCACCTTTGGAAGATGTGGCAAGTTGGCCGGGATGATTGGCAAGACCCAGTGGTGGTCGCGCCTAGGTCTGTCAGAGGTACTGACACCAGGCAGCGAGCGGCTTATGCCCTGTGGATCCTGTTGGGGGCACATGCTGCAGGCGAAGAGCGCATTCCGCAACTTTGCCGGACGTGCTGGTGTCCTACGTGGACAGGTTGTCCGCAATGCCATGCGGCCGAGTGCTTCGAGTGCCGGAGAGGCCTGCCTTTTTGCAGGCAGTGTGAAGTTTGCTCCGACTTGGATGCGAGCTCCTCCTCTGACTGACCCGGGCAGCGGCACTGTCCGGGCTTCACTTTCTCCTTCTGTGGGGGTGGGTGATGTATGGTCTCGGGGGTCTTGTCCAGTCCATGTGCCCACTGCACCTGTTCCCGTTCACTCAGGTCCCGGCCCGGAGTTTCGATTCCTGGCTCAAATTGGGGCGGTTTGTCTCTTGCAATCCGTCATGGCGGGATACTATGCCTTGGAGGCTGCTGAGAGTAGCTTTGACCCTGAGACAGCTGGCCAGCTCATCGCCATGGAACGGGCCACTGCCTTCCGAGCTGCGAACGGCTTGGAGCGGGACGAGGACCTGGCTTTCGCTTTTGAGTCCTATGACACCGCAATGGCAGCTGGTGGACATGGCCTGGCAGCGCAGTGGTTGACCGTGAGGACCACGGAGATGGAGCGGCTGATTCCAGCTGTGAGTGACACAGTGGATCAGCTGCAGGCCCTGGTCCCTCCTGACAAGCCCTTCATCATCCCCAAGGCCAAGTCTCAACGTCGGAAGCCTTTGACTTTGTCTGTGTCTAGGTATGAGCCCGATCAGGTCAACGAGAGAGTGAGCATCCTCACCAGTGTCTTCGAAGAGATGGGGGTGGCCAAACCAAGCCAGGGCAGAGAGTGACTGCCCAGGTGTTGGAGGACTGGCGCATCAATGTGCGTCGCTTGGCCCAGGAGAAGGTTACTCACAGTGAGCCCCAGACCGTGGTGAACGCGGTGAGAACATGGCGGGAGTTGAGAACATTCTTAGAGGACCAGGGGCGTGATGTCGTGGAGGAGTCCGACATAGCGACTTTCTTGCGCACGGGAACCAAAGCCCCGGCACGGTCCGCGCAGAGCTTGAAGTGGCTCAACAAGATCGCCGGCACCAATTGGTCAAGCAGTGCGCTGAGTGTGCCAGCCCCTCGGTCTTCGGGAGTCACCCGAGGCCAGGCCTTCGTGGTGGAGCCAGGTATGCTGCTGTTCTTGGAAGAGGCTATCCAAAGGCAGTACGAGCTGGGCAACGAGCGTTGGATGGCGTCGCTGGGGTCCTGGCTGTGCGCCGTGGGCGTCATGCGCTACACCCATCTGACACGCTCCCAGCCGATTCGTCTGAGCAACAGCACGTTGCGCTGCTGGTGTGCAAAGGGCAAGCAGCAGAAGGACCGCAGTGGCTTCGAGTGGAGCGTGCCGTCTTCGTTCTCCAACGGCTGGCCATGGGCGCAGTACACCCTGCGCATTTTGCAGGAATTCCCAGTGGATGTCCGAGCAGGAGCAGGCCTGATCTTCAACGGAGAAGGTAAGCCCTATCATATAAATGAAGCCCAATCCTCAGCTCAAGAGCAGTTCCAGGCACATGTGGCTGATGCAGCGCTGTTGACAACCTACAGCTGGAGGCGCCTGGGACCTACAGTGGGACATCTGTCGAAACTGACAGAGTTGGAGCTGGTGGCTTTGGGGAACTGGCAGGAAGCCGTTCAGACGGCGCGGATGCCAGTCCGCTATTCAGGTTCCAAAGAGGCCGTCGCCACCCAACTGAAACACTTAGTGTACAGTTTGGAAAGGCAGATGCATGGCTACCAAGCTTGGGAAGTGATCCCGGGCGATGAAATCCAGGACATGCTGACCATCGCTGAAGGCGAAGCAGCTCGTGCCATCAAGAAGGACCAGGCAACTGTGTGGGAGGGCGGTGCTCGCCCAGCCCAGGTCCAAAAGGCCTTTGACTTCATGAAGGAGCAGCATCAGAAAGCAGCTGACCTGCGCGAAAGGGCCAGGACAGAGTCACTGTCCTCGATGCCCCCCACTCTGGGCACGTATATCCTTACCAAGTTTATGCGCAACGGTAAGGCGATATGTGGAGCTTATCAAACAAAGATTTGTCCACACGGCGATCAGTGTGATGAGGAGCACATCTGTGCGGTGGTGCTGCAAACTGGCCGTGCTTGCGGCGGACGTCACCCTGCTTGTGAATGTTGGGGTCGCCGTGCAAGGCAGTGGGAGGGCGGTGCTCGCCCAGCCCAGGTCCAAAAGGCCCTTGACTTCATGAAGTAGCAGCATCAGAAAGCAGCTGACCTGCGCGAAAGGGCCAGGACAGAGTCACTGTCCTCGATGCCCCCTACTCTGGGCACGTATATCCTTACCAAGTTTATGCGCAACGGTAAGGCGATATGTGGAGCTTATCAAACAAAGATTTGTCCACACGGCGATCAGTGTGATGAGGAGCACATCTGTGCGGTGGTGCTGCAAACTGGCCGTGCTTGCGGCGGACGTCACCCTGCTTGTGAATGTTGGGGTCGCCGTGCAAGGCAAGTGGGTGCTACAGCTGACCCGGTGGCGTTACCACTGGCGGTGCCTACATCCAGACAACCACCAACAGAGGACAAGTCTGCGGTGTCGGAGTCTTCAGATTCGGAGCGAGCACCTTCTCCAGTGGTGGTGAGGAAGCGAAGCTTGATGGTGAAAGACGAACCTGGCGGCAAGAGGGTGAAGATGGAGTCACCATCTGCCCAATGCTGCATCTTCACCTGGAGCTCAGAGGCCCCCAGAGCCGAAGGCACCACCTAGAAAGCGGCAGGAGGCACCTGCCCCAGCATCAGCGGCGGCTACAACGAGGAGCAAGAGCATGGCGGTGGATCCCGCTGCAGCGCCAGCTGCCAAGGCAATGCCTAAGGAGGCTCCTCGAAACACTGCCGCG
>VSDK01005953.1:135303-170534 GCA_009767595.1 Symbiodinium kawagutii
TCATCATCATCATCATCATCATCATCATCATCATCCTCATCCTCATCCTCACCCTCACCCTCCTCCTCGTCATCGTCATCGTCATCCTCATCCTCATCCTCATCCTCATCCTCATCCTCATCCTCATCCTCATCCTCATCCTCATCCTCATCCTCATCCTCATCCTCATCCTCATCCTCATCCTCATCCTCATCCTCATCCTCATCCTCATCCTCATCCTCATCCTCATCCTCATCCTCATCCTCATCCTCATCCTCATCCTCATCCTCATCCTTATCGTCATCGTCATCGACATCGTCATCGTCATCGTTGTCGTCATCGTTGTCGTCATCGTTGTCGTCATCGTTTCGTCATCATCGTCATCATCGTCATCATCGTCATCATTGTTATCATCGTCGTCATCATCATCATCATCACCACCACGAGATTTCTTTTTCTGTGCTGCTACCAAAGTTGCTGATTCTCAGGTTCCGCTTTGGTGCCACCGTGCCCTACAAGCTTTGCCCGCCTCCTTACTTGCTGAACTTGAAGACCCTCCTCCAGTTGAGGCTGAATCTCTTTTGGGTGGATGATCCCGGGTGCGAAGCCGTGTACGTGCGTGACATCTACAGAATGGAGTTCGAAGTCTTCCAGTCTCTGGGTTGGTGTCTTTTCTACTTGGCAGCTGTCATCATCTTCAGCACACACATGTGCTTGGGATGGCAGAAAGTGGTGCCAGCACCAGCTTTGGAAATCCCTAAGAAGTACCACAGCAAGGCCACCCACATGGGCTACATCTTCACCATCTTCATCGCCATGGTCTATGTGAGCTTTGTCTTCTATTGCCACCTCTTCACGATGTCTGGCGGAAGCTTGAGCACTGAGCCAGCCACACCCTGAATCACGTTCCGTTTCGAACAGCTCTCGGTTCTTTGATCAGAGTCCTCTCCGCTGGTTGTTGGTTTTCATGAGCAATATCAACATAAATCATCATAAATCAACTATATTAACAATTTATGGCAATAAACCACCAGGACTCAACGAAAACCAGCTCAGGACTCTGAAAAATGACTCTCGCAGGCCGCACGTTCGCGCAGCGTGACGTGCCGAGGTCGTTTCGTAGGCCGCCAAGCAGCGAGCTTGATCACGGCAGCGACCATCTGCACGTTGCAGCCAGAAGAGTTCGTGAAAAAAAGCAGCTGGCCAGTCATCCCGCACTACGCCAACGCCCCTGACATGATGGTTTCTCAATTCATTGGGGTACCCCAAATATCCGCACATCATCTACGTGGTTGATTAACCATAGTACTAAATCAACCATTTTGGGGGTCCCCTATTTTGAGAAACTACCATACGAATACCATGATGGCTTCATGATTTGGCTGTTGTTGCCGGCATGCCTTGACAAAATTGCCACGGCCTCGCTGCAACAGTTGGGCTCCGTGAGAGAAGCCATTTTTTTTGAAGTAACTGTGCGTACCTCCAGGTTGGCTGCTCAGCCGAGGGATTTTATGAACGGGGTCGGCTTGTACGAAAGGCATGGACATGCCACACAGCACGAGTGGGCTCAGAAGCTACCCTTCACCCGTTGGCAGGTTTCAGTGATGTCGTCCTACACTTTGGCGGAGGTGGCCAAGCACAATAGCAAGACCGACTGCTGGGTACTTCGGCAGTGAGGGCTCCCACCCATGGCGTCAAGGGCGGTGTTTCGAGGTGTCTCAAACCACGTTTTGGAAGCCTCCGAAAAGATGAAGAAGTAGCCACAAGATCGTGGCAGTGAGAAGTTCAACCATGGCTGGTTCACAATGGTTTGATTGCTAATGATAGTGATGATGCTTCATTGGTACTTCACAGATACTTCTTTGGGGCACATCCAAGGTTGTCGTTGACGGCCAAGTTTTGGACGTTACTTCTTTTCTGTCTGAGCACCCAGGCGCGGTTGAGAGAAACTGGGCTTCCGGTTGAACCGGTGGATTTGCAAAGTCGCTGAGTTTCACAGAGGAGAGAGAGAGAGAGAGACCTACATCAGCCTAAGATTCCGTAAATGTTCAGAGCAGACTTGTTTTATCGTCCATGGTTTGCCATGGCAGGTCCTTCTGAAGGGGAGGGGAGTACCACTCCCGAGATCTCCCCTCGGTGCATTGGATCAAACCGTTGACCATCCAAAGGGCACTGAATTCGCCCGTCAAAGCTGTTTGTAGGAGGGTTGCTCTGCCAAAAGACAATCAGCTTGGGCTTGTTGGTGGGGTAGCCACGATTCATGGACCGACAACTCGATGATGCTGCACATGGGTGTCAGCACGACAGGTGGAGAACTGGCAATCATCACCTTTGCTGGGAAGGATGCAACAGAAGAGTTCAACATGCAGCTTCGCTGCATTTGGGTCCACACAACACGACACAACATGCTGAGCTATAGCCAAGATTTTGAACAAAAAGTTTGGAAGATGTAGCAGGGCCCTGTATGGTGCCAGAGGACAAGCCAAAGCCACAAAGATCACCAAGATTCACCAGGTAACTCAGGGTTTTGCAGTGCCGCCCAGGATTCATCCACCTGATGTCATCACCAAATACGCTCCGGAGTCCATTGTGGGAAAGGTCGGCAGTGGTGGTGCTGCTGCTGTGGCCTCAGCCGCACCTGCTGCCCCAGCGCCTGCCGCGAGTGCAGCGCAGCCTCTCCTGAACAAGGGCCACGAGGACATGCGGTGTGCGATGAGTCATCTCTGCACGATGGGCAATGTCGACCCAGGATTAATAAACCCCTGGTTGATTAATAAGGGGGTATCCCCCAAAAGCCTGGGTTAACATTAACCCCAAGACTTCAAGGTCCGTTTTACTTGTTCTGCATTGTTCTGCGAGATTTGTCGTGTGACAGGTCGTAGAAGATATCTCTGCCCAACCTTGTGGTGTTCTGACGAAACCATGTGACCATATACCATATGTGACCTACATTCATGGAATGTGCTTTCAGCTCGCAGGGAAAGGACTGGTCTCGCTCAGAGAAGAACCGCGAGTTGCGTATGAAGGGCGAGGGCAAGATCCCAGGCTGGTGGGGTGCCCTTTTCTACATGGTCCTGGGCTTTCTGAAGGAGATCCTTTTCACCATTGCACCGCAGAAGAATGTGGGCTTCACCAGTGACAGGGTGGGACTGACTCGCTCAGCCATGTTCCTTTTTGTCTTCATCATCATCCACGCAGTGGGAAACTTGCACGTCTTCCTGGGACCAGATGACTTCAACGGCTACGGATATTTCTACGTGAGGCTGTACTGGACAGGATTCGGTCTGCAAGCCAACATCGTCGAGGAGTACATTTTGCTGGCAGCTTTGTTGCATGTGATTGTGGCCATTAAGAGGACATGGGATATCAGTGTGAACTATGCTTTGAATTCCGGAAAGATGAACTTGGCAATTTCCGGGGTCACCCTGCTCACCTTCATGATGATCCATTTGTATCAGTTCCGATTCGGTGCTACTGAGCCATGGACCTTGTGCCCACCTCCTTACTTGCTGAACTTGAAGACCCTCCTCCAGTTGCGCTTGAACCTCTTTTGGGTGGATGATCCCGGCTGCAAGACTGTGGCTGTTCGTGACATCTACAGAATGGAGTTCGAAGTCTTCCAGTCTCTGGGTTGGTGTCTTTTCTATGTCATGGCTGTCATCATCTTCAGCACACACATGTGCTTGGGATGGCAGAAAGTGGTGCCAGCACCAGCTTTGGAAATCCCCAAGAAGTACCACAGCAAGGCTACCCACATGGGCTACATCTTCACCATTTTCATTGCAATGGTGTATGTGAGCTTCCCGATGTATTGCCATCTCGTTACCATGTCTAGTGGAAGCCTGAGTAAGGAGCCTGCTACGCCATGAAGTGCGTTTCGTTCCGCTCCAGCTAGTGCTGTGTTAGTCATCACATGTCGTGAAGTACGCAACTCGTGGCAACCGTCGCATCGTTCGAAAAGGGCTTTGCCACTAGCTGAAAGCTGAGCTGGCAGAATACAGGTGCTGAGTGTATCAGGTTATCAGCGCTCGGAACCATGGGTGTGTCAAGGCAACCATTTCTGCATGCCATTTCTGCATGTCTTGGCATATCGAGCTAGCTCTGTAGTTGACTCCGTAGCTTTGCAGAGTTGCTCCAGTTGTGTTTTCTCTGTGGCTCAGCTGTTCTTAAGCCCTATCTGTTGGCGAGGACCGAGTTTTGGAGGCTCGGATTGTTGGAGGGCGACCCTGTCTAGATGGGCAGCCCTCCAACTTGGGTAAACAACATTAAACAACCCCGAAGCAGGTAGGCACCTTTCAAAACAGGCAAACAAATATGTACATACATCATCTACATCCATATGAAATATGTGAATCTACTATGTAACATATTGCATAATGTATATCATAAACTGCACATAGAATGCGACAAAAACACATATCTGATACATACATATGCGTATATTTGGTCTATAGTATCTATTGTGTGCATGTACCATGATGCCTTTGTGCGAAAACCGAGGAAGACCATGGAATCGCCCGTGATAGGCCCTGGCGATTTGCCTTGGCGATTTGCCTTCGTACTTCACCCAATCATTATCTCCAATCGCATCATGGCTAATGTTCCTAGAATAAGCGAAGCTAAGGTAGAATTGTTGATATGTATGAGTGTACTTCCGACCGATTCCCAACATTTGCCCCAAGCTGAGGAATGTTATGGTGTGTTACAGTGTGGCGTTGGTGGGGCAAATGCTGGGCGTTGCGTGTATAACCACCGCCGATAGGTAATGATAATGATCAGGTTTAATTGTCACCAACAACCTGCATCCCAGTTATATCGTGTATTGCAGACGTGCTATCATTTCTGGGCCATGATCATGCAACAAATTTTTGTTCGTTTATTGTAAGCACCAACCAGCAGGTAAAACATACCAACCCGCACCTATGTCAAGGGATGGAACATGGGCAAGACTATCCTGCAAATGCAATGCAGGCTGGTTCGTGATTGCATCTTTTCCCATTAAAAGAATCTTGCAGCTGCCTCCAGTAGCTAGGATGATATGAAGTGTCGTCCTCAGCCGCGCTTATTCCATCATGATTTGGCGTGATCATCCACCAGCATTGACCATTCTTGATCAATATCTACACCAACTACTTGCACCATCAATTGACCATCACCTACAGTAACCATAAATAAACTGTCCTTTCCCACCTGTCAACCGTCAAATGCATCAAGTTTCATCAATTCACCAGCTACCAATAATCCATGATTCATAATGAATATCTCCGATCAAACATCAAACAATCATGACTTATAAACCATTGAGGGCAATAATGCAACCATTTTTGAGGGTCCCCTATGGCTTGAGAAACACCTGTACAGTAGTTGTTGAACCCTTATTGGTGGTTGTTCTTCGCTATTATTACCCATTATTATGCCTATTAACCATCATAGTCTCCATTAACCATTATAACCCCACTTGTTAAATAATTGTAGTATCAATGCCATCATGATTCTCATTCTTGGTAGTCACTATTTCCCACTATCAACCATTCAAGTCCCGTAGGTATGGTTGCAAACCATAATCTCTATCAACCATTATTGTTAATTATAGTCCCCTTTTATAACCATCATAACCCCCTCATAGAACCATCATAACCCCCTCATAGAACCATCATAACCCCCTTATAGAACCATCATAACCCCCTTATAGAACTACTATAATCCCTACCATTATAACTTCCTATGATTCATCCCATAAGTCGAATCCCTTCTCCCATGAGTCGACTCATCCCCTGCTGTCGTTGTGGCCTGACGCGTTCAGGTCGCTCCATGGCGTCCACGTTCCCATGTAACCAGGCCATCGTGGTGGGCGGTGGCCTGGGAGGCGCGACCTGTGGGCGGTAGCGGTTTTCGATGGACGTCACGTGCTGTCGAGGGACGGTTTTTTGGTGGATTTTCTATGGGGAAAATGGGTTTTTGATTGGTTTTTCTATGGTTTTTTGATGGGTGATGAAGGTTTTCTGTTGGTTGGGTGATGGGTGTTGATTGGTTTTTTGATTGGTTTTTGATTGGTTTTTTGGTGGTTTTCTGTTGGTTTTTTGATTGGTTTTCTGTTGGTTTTTGATTGGTTTTCTGTGGGGTTCTATGGTCAAACGGTTTGTTTATGGGTGTTCTATGGGCTTCTATGGGTGATCGCACTGAGGGTTATTGAAGATAAGGAAGACTGATTGTTTAACAATCATGGCTTACCAGGGTATTGACGATGGTCAAGGAGTATATAATTGTATATTGATGGTCAATGATGACTGATGGGGACTAATGATGGCTAATGGTGGCTAAATGATGACAAATCACTGTTAATGATTTAATGGCTATTTGATGGTATATGACGGTTTTGGCTGATGATTATTATGCATTGATGTTTCATGATCGGTGAAAATGACGGTTTTCCATCACTGGTTAATTGATGGTTAGTTGATGGTCGGTGAGTGGTTTACGATTGATGAGTTACTGAGAAATCATGATTAATGATTGATGAATGACTAGCAATTGCATGACTACTCATACCAGAATTCTGAATTGGCGAAACGAGTTGATTGTCAAGCATCAAAAAAGGACTTTTTCATTGTTGGATTAACCATGATCAAAAGTTAATCAAAATTAGTCAGCCATGAATGCTTGACCAACCAATTAGTTACAGTAATCATGCTGTAATGGCGCTGTTCGGCCTCGGTTGATCCTTGGTAGAGCAAGGATTTTGACGATCAACAACGAAGCAGTGGAGTAGAACTGTCCAACATTTGTGGGGTACTGATCCGTGGCCATGACAACCCTGTTGGCTTGGCTGGCAGGTATGTCTGCTGCCAATACCGTTGTGGAGAATGGCGGACGCGTGGTGCTTTTGGACAAGTCTGCCTTCTGCGGTGGCAACAGCACCAAAGCTACCTCCGGGATCAATGGAGCAGGCACCAAGACACAGAAGGCCAAAGGCATTCCAGACAGCGCAGACATCTTTACACAGGAGCTCTGGGAGCATATGGTGGTTTCTCAAGCCATAGGGGACCCAAAAATGGTTGGGTTTAATACTATGAATCTTTAAACTGGATGATTTGGGGGACCCCCTGTTGTGAGAAACCACCATATGCTCTTGTCAGATGTGATTCACAAGCAAAGGTGGTGAAGCAACTTCACTTCAGCTCAGTTAAGCTGCTGCTGTTGTGTGTTTCGTTGCCGTGGCCTGCGAGGACACCCTGAAGGGTGGTGCCAAGAAACCGGAATTGGCCAAGTCACGAGTCAGCAGCTGCACTTTGCATGTCGTGAAATGTACATTCTAAAAGATTATTCTTTGTGGTGGTGAAGCCAGACAGACGAATATTCAAAAGCAAGGGCCAAGCAACCAACTTGCCAACCCGCCAACCAGTCAACCAACCCAGACCAACCAGGTGGTCATTCAACTAGTCTCCAAGCGTCCAAGGGGACGTTTGGATGCACAGCATGGGTGCATGAGTGGGATCAGGTCAGGCTTTGTGCTCCTTATTGAAGATTGCAATTTGATGCCAATTCTGGACGTTTTTTGTAACTCCATTTTGCTTGCTTCTGTGGTTACACCCAAGCTTGGCTATGGTGCAAGGATGGGTGTTCACCTTTGCTGAGGCTGCTTTGCGACAACAGTGCAGCAGATGTGGACGCTGGGTCGGGAGTGAGAGAAGGTTTTGCCGTTGTTTTTCCACGACAACCTTCCAAAAATGTAATCATTCTCTTTGGGAAGGTTTGCACTCTTTCTGCAGTTGCAAAAGTCTGAACCATCATGGTCCTCATAGCTACCTCTTCACAATAACCGCTTGCGAGCCATGAAAAATCGAATGGGAAATTCTGGCTTGTTTCTTGGGGGAAGTCACTGTACAAGCCCTGGTGCGCTACAGTACAGCTGTGCTATGTTGCAGTGGATCAAACGAAGCAATGGAGGATTGGTTGGTGGAGAAGTTCAACTTGGACTTGTCCTTGGTGGCACGCTTGGGTGGACACTCACAACCCCGTACCCATCGTGGCAAGGCCAGGAAGATGCAGCGGGCACTCGATGTTGTCACCTTCGGCTGGCACCATACTGAAGATAGCAGCATCAGATCATTGGGGACCATGTCATGAGTGAAGTCTGAATTTTTTGTTGACAACCATTGTGTTGGGAGAGGTGCGACGGTAACCGAGGAGGAGTTCACTGTGGGTCATCCATTCATTCAACATCATCCAACTATGGTTTAGATATGTTCAATCTCGGGATGACCCAATTCCCTGCCCCAAAACTCAGCAACTGCCAGGAGCGTTTTCCTGGCATGACCATCACCTATGCCCTGATCCAAATGTTAGAAAAGGCTCCGAGGGAGATGGCTGGGTGCTGGGTTGCTCACTTGCGGTGCCGTGGGGACCCCACGACACATTCCACCCGTAGGTGGCTGAAAAGACCAACCTGGCGCGTATCATTACGAAGGCCAAGGTCTTTCAGCTCGCCACGCAGCTCAAGATGGGAGAGAATGTGGTGGCAAGATTGAGATGAAAAGGGAGATGATGCATGAGGATGCCTATCCTGATCATATCTTTAACATTTATATAGGTATATTTAGGCCAGGTATCTCAACAATCTCAAAACAAAGCAAGCTCAAGAGCTCACCCGTTTAGAGAGGAACTGTGAGCTACTTGGATCAAAATGATCCGATGCAGGAGGTCTTTTCATCGATGTTCTTTTGGCATGATCCTGGAATTCTTGATAGATCCTTGATGGCTACTTTCGTTGACCAACACGGGAGTGTTGAGAGCCAGTCATGTTCGCCATATTCGGAACTCAGCTCACTGAGGTGACAGAAGGGAACGCATGTGTGGGATGCGTTTACGAGAAAGGCGGACAACACTTCAAAGAGTTTGGACCTGTGATTTTGGCTTCAGGCAGGATGCGTAGATATGCGCCGATGTTCCAAGACTTCAATACCGTCTCTTACAGTCTCTAATTGATCAGTCGATATCCTTCGCAATAAACAACGCGCCTTGCAATGAAAGTTACAAACCTTGGCCTGAGATAGCTTCATCAAAGCAAATATGTTTGTGCTTATTGGATCTTATTGGTCGATGAAGCATCACATTGCATAAATGCACTTAGGCATGGTTGCTCACAAGCATGCCACAGCATGTCGATGTTTATCGAGCAAAAGGGTCGCTTTTAAGAATCTAAAAGGTTGTATATCAGTCGATCTAAAATTAATGTTAAGATTGATTTGAATCGGCCATCATCGATGGTGGAAAGGTGAGAAACCACCAATCCAGGGACAGCATTGTCAGTGCTTGGGACTTCAGGTGGTTTTGGTGCCGACTTCACCAGCAACTCCCTTTTGGCACAGTACAGACCTGACCTCCTTCATCTTCCCACCACCAACGGCGAGCACTGCACCGGCGATGGTATCAAGATGGGCGAGGCTGCCTGTCTTTGTTTGATGTTTGGACCACAGTTCGCAAGGAATGCAAAGGAATCATTCTATATAAATAGTTTCTGGGTTGAGATGCTCTATCTGTTTGTTTTGGAGCCATTGTTACGCCTGACGTGTGATCTTTTCCGCATTCCCAAGTAGCCACGCGGTCGCTTTCAGGCCATCGGGGCCAAGACCATCGACCTCGAGTGGGTGCAGGTCCACCCCACTGGTCTGGTGAAGCCCGATGATTCGGATGCCAAGATCAAGTTTCTGGCTGCTGAGGCACGTGCCTCCGCGGAAATCGAGCTGAAGTCTCATCACATGTTGTACATCCAACATGGCGTTGACTCACCATGAACTCGTTACCTCACCATGAACCTCATGAACTGTCAGGCTCTGCGTGGAGTTGGCGGCATCATTCTGAACTCTGAGGGTAAGCGTTTTTGCAACGAGCTGGGCCGTTTGGGGCTGAGCATGCCGGTTTGTTTCATGTCACGGGTGGAACATGTTTGTGCCAGATGTGTTTTTAATATCATACAAGTACCACTATATGGCACTACTGTAGTTGGTGCTACAAAGTAGTAGTTGTTCATATTACACCATGAGTTGGCGCTACGAAATCCACTACACATCAGTCATCCGCGTGTGGCTCGCAGGCCGTGACTATGTCACAGGGGAGATGTGGAAGAACAAGCCGCCTTTCAGGTGGGTGCTGATCCCAAAAAGTGGGTACAACAAAGAACCAGTCGCTGCCAGAAATGTTGTGCATGTTATATGATGTAATGTTGTGATAATTCTGTTATATAATTTAATCTCATGACAATTCTTGACAATCCATTTGTTGAAGCAGGAAGAATCATTTTCGGGGACAGATCAATGTAACAAGGTGAGCAGTCATCAAAACGTGTCAAAACCATTTTAAGTTGGCTCGTTGCCAAGTACAGGTTTTGCAGGTGACGGATGTTATCGGATGTTGATGGTTCCGATTGATTGTGGTTTCTCATTGGCACCGACAGCATGGGTTCAACTCGCGCAGAAATTGCAAACAGGGATTTGTTTCACCTATTATCCAGATTATACACTATACTATTCTATAACATCACTTATTATTCAGCTAGTGAATAACATATGACACCTATGTTTACACCAATGTGAGACAAATCGGACCTATCACTATGTCAGTTCGATCACCCGGAAGCTGTGCCTCCAGGCTTTGTCTGAATCGAGCCTCCTCAGATGAGATCATTTGGCACTGCAAGTGGGGAACCTGAGGGGCCTTGCTCAGTAGGGAAGGTCGGGCTGTAGCCAAGGCAACCAACCATGAGGTTGTCCATGAATGGTGGTATGTCTTAACCAACCAATCAGGATCATCATTAGTAAGGGAACCACCAGTTTTTTGGGGTACACTGTATTTGGACCAACGCTTTGAGGGTACCAGTTGGTTGATTGGTTGTGTAAGTGAACGATGAGCAAGAAAACGAGTACACAGTGGATATAAGTGTACCGGTATAATATGTGTATTATATGTTATATCCTTGATTGGGTGTGTTTCAGGCAATGTTCAAGGCCTTTGCTTGTACCAGATTACCACATTACATCACCCCCAATGCCTCACAAGTCTGAAAGGCTGTGAGTCTAATGCATCGGGCCAGCCCCCTTTCCTGGTGAAATGCTAGCAATATTGCATTGCGGGTTGGATGTAGCCTGACTTGTTGGGCACTTCTCGAAATTGTTGGGGGCCGGAGTCGATATGAGCTTTTGTTTTCCCTTCCGTACAACTAGGTGAAATGGTGAACACAGGAATTGCCCCCGATGTTCCTCCTGTATGGCGCTTTACTCCAATGGTTTGAGACGCAGAAGTTTTTGTATCTCAGGGCATCCTTCGTTGGTCATATAGCAAGATTTTCATGGCTGGTATTTTCCCGCCAAGTGTAGTCTGTCAGAGCTAAGACTTGTTTTTTAATGACGATCCAAGCGGTCTTGATTCTTCGCGGATTCCTTGTGTTGAGGATTTCCATCATAACATTCCTGGAAATTTACTGCCGTGGAACATGTTGATAACGTGCTTGTCACAGTTGCTTGTATCATTTTGTAGCCTTGTCATGGTTGAATATTCCTAGTCAATGCATCTTACCGGACCCATGACTGAGGCACTACACGGGTCGTGGCGTCCATTCCTTAGCCATGGCCAGCGGTATGTTGTCGTTTATGACTTTGGCGGTCAGAATGAGTTAAGACTTGTCATTTTTGTGGCTATACAATCTTTTTATGTGGAACATTTTTGCATGTATTCTCGACAAACACACAATGTAGGAATGGAGTTGGAGTGTAATGCAATGCATCGCAATGCAACGCTGTGTGGTCTAGTGCAGTGTAGGGTAGTGCAATGTGATGTAATGCCATGTGCCATGTCATGTACCTTGCACTGCAATGCAGCGCAGCGCAATTGCTGTGTAGTGAATTTAACGCAATCCAATACGACTAGATATAAAAACACATTGAAATATCATGTGACGTAGTGTTGTGTAGAGTGATGTGCAACGCACCGTTTGAGGTGATGAAGTACTACAACTCGGGAGACGAACTTGCCAAAGACATGGGGGTGCCACTTGCCGTGATTGAACAGAGCCACGAGGAGCACTACCAAGCCGCCAAGAAGACGGAGAAGGATCCGGATGGCGGCCCTTATCCCGCGTATCCATCAGGCGGCTATGGGTCAATATCAATCAACCAATAACAGGGGATTTTCACCAGCAACAATAAGGAAAACAATGGTTAATGACAGGGGAACCAGGGGTACGGGGTTTTGACCCAAAGCCAGGCAAGTCCTGGGATGAACCCAGTGGATTGACTGGAAGCGGCAAGAAGTTCTATCACAACATTATTCCAGGCTCAGCGGTGAAGAGCGAGCCGTTCTATGTTGCGATCATCACCCCGGTGATTCACTACACTATGGGTGGGCTTCTCATTGACACAGACTCGGCTTGCATTGGCTCCAACAATTCGCCAATTCCTGGCTTGTACGCAGCAGGTGAGGTTGCAGGAGGAGTCCACGGCAACAACCGTTTGGGCGGCAACTCTCTGTTGGATTGCGTGGTCTTTGGCCGTGTTGCAGGCAAGGCAGCGGCCAAGTATATGTTGGGCGCAGACATGAAGGAGGTGGACCTTCGAGAAGTGTCTGGTGGAGGCCTGACAGGAGCAGTGGAGAGCTCCAAGTTGGCAGGTGGCTCATACGAGGACAAGATGAATTCCGCACCAGTCCCAGCTGCTGCTGCAGTTGCTGCCGCACCAGCTGCAAATGGCGGTGGCGGAGGCTTCAGCTTGGCTGACGTGGCGAAGCACAATACCAAGACTGATTGCTGGGTCGTGGTGGATGGACAGGTACTTGATGTGACCTCCTTCCTTGGAGAGCATCCTGGCGGTGAATTGGCCATCCTCACTTTTGCTGGCAAGGACGCAACGGAGGAGTTCAACATGAGACTTGGACAATTGTGAGAAGGCAAATCTGCTATTCCGAAAGGTTTAGTTTAGAAATTTCAGAAGACTATACTGTACTGCTTTACTGGGCTTGTTGAGGCTGTTGACATGAAAGAAAATCTGCAAGGAACAGTAAGTACAACATCCATTCAGTATTTTATCCAGGTTCAAGATGGGTTTCTGAGTGTTTGGCCGAGGATCCACCCTCCCGACGTCATTGGCAAGTATGCCCCCGATTCTGTGATTGGCATGATCGGTGGTGGTGGAGGAGGCGGTGCAGTTGCAGGCGGTGCACCAGCGGCTGGCGGCGGCGGAGGAGGTATTTCCATGGCAGAAGTGGCCAAGCACAACAGCAAGACTGATTGCTGGGTAGCTTGGTGGCAAAATTGCAGCCATGGTAAGGCCCGAACCAATTCCCAGGCAGTACATTCTTCGGCAGTTCTTAGAGACCTTTCTTTTCTTTCCTTTTCTTTTCATTCTTAGAAACCTTTCTTGACCTTTCTTGTTCTAAGACCCGTTCTAGGAATGAATTTGTTTTCATTCTTCAGTGCCGTTCTTAGAGATCTTTATTTCTTTGTCCAAACTTCAGTGGGGTTCCAATCTCGTCGACGGAAACATTTTGGAGATGCACAGCCAGCCCAGGTGGTGGTTGATGGCCAGGTGCTCCGGACTGGCTGATGGGATGGCTTGACATGATGGGATCACGTTCAGTTTGTTGGGAAGACCTGGGTGTCAGAACCCAAGGATTGGTTGCTCATGAGTTGTGGAAGTTTCAGCACAAAATTTGGCTGCAACACACCTATGAGCGGATTTCCAAACAGAGTCTCAACGGCTTCAAGACTCTCAGTGAGATCAATTTAACTCCGTATTAGCATTGATTGTTCAAATATCTTTCAGAGCGACAAAAAAATATAGACGCACGTTTTGTTATGGTTTGTTATGTACATATGCACTCTACTAAGATCTACTGCAACAGTAGTCTCCTAGGTATCAGACCACGTGACGTCCATGACCATCGATCGTTGTTTCGAACCGCGGGATGTCCAGGTGTTGGTTTCTCAAAATAGGGGTACCCCCCAAATCATCCACTAGTAACCATTTGTGGTAAATAAACTAACCATTTTTGGGGGTCCCATATGACTTGAGACACCACCAGGTGTTGGATGTGACTTCGTTCCTTTCGGAGCATCCTGGCGGAGAGCTGGCCATTTTGACTTTCGCTGGATGCTGGGCTGCAGATCTTCGGATGCTCAAATGGGTGCGCTATATATAATTAGTGGTTAATTGTCAATGGTTGATATTAGTATATATTAGTATCAAATTAGTGGTTAATCAAATTATACCAGCGTTGACCCCAAACAGGAAATGATAAACGTGAGAGTATCTCAATGCTGATAGTTTACCTGACAAATGGGAGACAAGCGATGGAAACAATGCGACCAACCGGACCCAGAGTGGGAGACAAGTGGGGGACAAATGAAAGACAGATGGGAGACAAGTGAAGGGAATCATACGACCAACCAGACCAAGAGCAGTAGACTAGACAAGTAAGAGACAAATAAAAGACATATGGGAGACAAGTGAGAAAAATACGCGACCAACTGGACCCAGAGGAGACACGGGAGACAAATTAAAGACAAATGGGAAACAAGTGCGAAAAATCACGCGACCAACCAGAGTGGGAGATAAGCGGAAAACGAATGAAAATAATGAGACACACGTGACGGAAACCATGCGCCCAGGCTGGGAGACAAACGGGAGACAAATCAAGGACAAATGGGAGACAAGTACAAGACATCATGCGACCGAGTGGACCAGATTCGGAGGGAAGCAGGAGACAAACGAAAGACAAATGGAAGACAAGTACAGGAAATCATGCGACCAAGTGGACCCAGAGTGAGGATTGAAAGGGGAGACAAATGAAGGACAAATTGGAGACAAGTACAGGAAATCATGCAGCCAAGTGGACCCAGAGTCGGAGAGAAAGGGGAGACGAATGAAAGACAAATGGGAGACAAGTACAGGAAATCATGCGACCAAGTGGACCCAGAGTGGGGATTGAAAGGGGAGACAGATGAAAGACAAATGGGAGACAAATGAAGGAAATCATGCGACCAAGTGGACCCAGAGTGGGGATTGAAAGGGGAGACAAATGAAGGACAAATGGGAGACAAATACAAGAAATCATGCGACCAAGTGGGACAGAGCGCGGAGAGAAAGGGGAAACAAATGAAGGACAAATGGGAAAAATGTACAGGAAATCATGCGGCCAAGTGGACCCAGAGTCGGAGAGAAAGGGGAGACGAATGAAAGACAAATGGGAGACACATACAGGAAATCATGCGGCCAAGTGACCCAGAGTGGGAGAGAAAGGGGAGACAAATGAAGGACAAATGGGAGACAAATGCAAGACAAATCGGAGACAAATGAAGGAAATCATGCGACCAAGTGGAGGACCCAGAGTGGGGATTGAAAGGGGAGACCAAAGGGACCCAGAGTGGGAGACAAATGAAGGGCAAAGGGGAGGCAAGTAAGAGGCAAAGTCATGCGACCAAAGGGACCCAGAGTGGGAGAGAAAGGGGAGACAAATGAAGGACAAATGGGAGACAAGTACAGGAAATCATGCGACCAAGTGGACCCAGAGTGAGGATGGAAAGAAGGAACAAAAGAAGGACAAATGAGAAACAAGTACAGGAAACCATGCGGCCAAGTGGATCCAGCGTGGGAGAGAAAGGGGGGACAAATGACGGACAAATGGGAGACAAATGACGGACAAATGGGAGACAAATGAAGGAAATCATGCGACCAAGTGGACCCAGAATGGGGGTTGAAAGGGGAGACCAAAGGGACCCAGAGTGGGAGACAAATGAAGGACAAAGGGGAGGCAAGTAACAGGCAAAATCATGCGACCAAAGGGACCCAGAGTGGGAGAGAAAGGGGAGACAAATGAAGGACAAATGGGAGACAAGTACAGGAAATCATGCGGCCAAGTGGACCCAGAGTGGGGGTTGAAAGGGGAGACCAAAGGGACCCAGAGTGGGAGACAAATGGGAAACAAATCAAGGAAATCATGCGACCAAGTGGACCCAGAGTGGGGGTTGAAAGGGAAGACAAATGAAGGACAAATGGGAGACAAGTACAGGAAATCATGCGGCCAAGTGGACCCAGACCGGGAGACAAATGGAGGGCAAAATCATGCGACCAAAGGGACCCAGAGCGGGAGACAAATGAAGGGCAAATGGGAGACAAACCCAGAGTCTGAGGACGCAAGCCCGGAGACAGAGTCAAAATCAGACGGCCAAGGCAAGCGACCCTTTTCAAAGAAGTAAGAACCCCATACAGGTAAACCTGTTTGGGGAATTAGTGGTTAATCAAATTAGTGGTTAATCAAATTAGTATCAATGATATTGATTGATACTCAAGCATGATGGTTGTTCCCATTTTCATGTTCCCATCTTTGAAGAGATGGTTCAGACACCGGCAATTAGCGGATGATGAGAATCGGCAAAGATCCCGAACCAACGAGTTTTCTGGTTTCCCCACAAGATTCTGACCGTGACCATTCATGACTTCGAACTAAGCAGCAAACAATGGAGGTTGCCCCAACTAGCAGCCTCATTGACCCCTCGAACTAATTGAAACTACTCGAAACTTATGATTTGCATTATATCCAATGTGGAACTGCACTCGAGCTGTTCAAGATACCATTGGTATTGGTGTTCTTATTCCAATATTTGATTTAAGTACTAGCAGTATGGATCCGCTTGACGTAATAAGAGTACGAGCTCGTGGTGTTCTGTGCTTGCGGGTGCTGCATCCCTTCTGAATCGAGCTGCTCCGAGGAAGAGATGCCACGGAAGAGTTCAACATGTCCTTGGCTTAGAGAATCGAAGCCTCGTTCAGACATGTGAACTAAGCGAAACCATGTGGCCACGGGTCAAGCAGTTAATCACCCGATAATGGTGGATAATAACCAACAAACTATAGGGAAAACCAAGGTTAATGATAGGGGAACCAGGGGCACAGGGTTTGAACCACTGCCATGTGTTGGCCACTGCTTTTGATGCTTCTTGTTTGGGGGACGTGTTTCAACCACCAGCAAAATCCTTCCGCAGTGAAAAGGGTCGTGCCACAGAAATCGGAATCCAGAAATCTGAAGAACCTTCAAAGATCGTGGGGTGCTCCGAGGATCCATCCACCCGATGTCATTGGAAAGTACTGCCCCGAGTCGGTGATCGGCAGTGTGGGCAGTGGTGCAGCTGCTGCTGCTCCTGCCGCCAGTGGAGGTTTAGCTGAGCCCTTGCTGGCCAAGGGTGGACACCAGGCCAGGAGGGGTCGGGTCCCGCATGAAGATGGCATCTCATCATGGGCAACGAATTTTTTTCATGTTTTTTCTTAATCTTGTTTTTTCCCGAGATAGCAAAGCTATTGGCGTTCTTACAGTACTTTGTATTTTTTCATTTTAGGTCTTATGGAGAGCATTTTCTGTGGCATAGTTTGTGAAAGATGACCATTGGACCATTGTCAGGACCATTCTCAGGATGCAAGGGGTATTAGTGCGACCCAGCAAAAGTATTCCTCGAAATGGAAGTAGTTCTAAAAGAAAGGAAACAAGGGAAGGAGGAATCTTTCAAAACGGAAGGAATGCGGGAAGGAAGGAAAAAAGGAAAGCAAGAATAGAACGGAAAGAAGAACTGAAGGAAAGCAGGGGAAGGAAAGGAACCAATTCGATCCCTGCTATCGCTACTTGAACCTGTATTTTCGCTACTTCAATAACTTGCCCACACCTGCACATGGGAACCAAAGCCACAGGGGGAGGCGCTGCGCGCTACCAGAACCCTTCAGATTGATTCTTCAAGGCAGCAAATAGCATTGAAGTTGCGAGGTTACAAAGTGCTACAGATGGAAAATCCAAGGTTCCAGGTACACATACCAAGCACATGGTCGCTTCAAATGTCATGGAAACCAGTAGTATCTAGTAGTAGGGTTTGCTTCTTTGATCTTGTTTGATCCCTTTACCTGAAAATTACGCGTGGATAGCATGGTCCAACGTTGCTCATTTGATCTCATTGCTGCAGGGAAAGGACTGGTCTCGCTCAGAGAAGAACCGCGAGTTGCGTATGAAGGGCGAGGGCAAGATCCCAGGCTGGTGGGGTGCCCTTTTCTACATGGTCCTGGGCTTCCTGAAGGAGATCCTTTTCACCATTGTGCCGCAGAAGAACGTGACATTCAATGGTGACAGGGTGGGACTGACTCGCTCGGCCATGTTCCTTTTTGTCTTCATCATCATCCACGCAGTGGGAAACTTGCACGTCTTCCTGGGACCAGATGACTTCAACGGCTACGGATATTTCTACGTGAGGCTGTACTGGACAGGATTCGGTCTGCAAGCCAACATCGTCGAGGAGTACATCTTGCTGGCAGCTGTCTTGCACGTTGTCGTTGCTCTGAAGCGAACCTGGGACATCAGCATGAGCTATTCAGTGGCTTCTGGCAAGTTGAACCTGGCCTTTTCAGGCATCACCTTGCTCACGTTCATGATGATCCATCTGTACCAGCCACGTGACAGCACTTGAGACTCTTTCGCGGCAGGTCTCCTCGTTCTCCTCGTTGAAGTCGTCGTTGTCTGCTCGTTATCGTCAACGTCATCGTCATTGTCATGACCATCATGACCCATCATAACCATCATAACCATCATCATTGTTATTGTCATCATCACCGCCATCACACAAAATCACAAATTCATCACGGTTAGACATCCATCTCAAAGAACAAGGGGTCAGCGTGCATGCAATCCGCTCGTCAAAACCCTGAACAGTCTAAAGGAGGGGATAGCAAGTGGTTTTAAGAAAAGGAAGTGTCAGGTTGCGAGAAGTTATTTTCCCCACGACTACCATTTGACCTTCGGTAACCTGTCTAATATTGTTAGCCATGACATTCAAGATATTCAAGATGTTTCGAGGTTGGCCTCGTCTATTTTGTAGGTGAAACGATCAACAAGTTGCGGATCATGCAAAGCTGTTGGTGAATGTCTGTGTAGGAAAAATTATGCAAGCATGTTTGTGAATTCATTTCGTAGATTTGCCAGGAGATTTTGCAAGAATGGTTATCATAGGAAGTACCCCTCTAAAATGTGCTTTTGCAAAAGAAGCCTGCAATGACGCGGTTCTGCTTGCAAAACCTTTTTTGATCCCCTGTGGTATATTGGCATTTTATCCTGAGAGCTTGGTTGTTTCTTTTTGATTTTGAATTCAGTTCTTTTGAGTCTTTCATCTTCAGTAATGTTGGAACCACCTATGAAATAACTTGAACTCACAGATGTGAGCGGGGAAAAACATGACAATTATAAAGGTTGGAAATTTGGATTTTAATCCCTGTCTATGTTTGGGGCCCCTGCAGTGACAGGAGACTGTTGATGAAGGTTGATACCCAGGAAATAAAGAAGTTCTGATTTGTGTCAAGCGGAGAAATGTGGATTTTGATAAAGGTTGGACGACAGGGTTTGAGTTTTGAATCCTGGGAAAACCACTGTGTTATAAGAGGTGGGTGCCCACAGAATCAATTGCATCCATCATCAACCTCCGCTGAATTCTACAATGATCATACGGTACCAAGAATGATTGTCACATTGTGTTCCGGGAGAAAATGGTTTTCTTACAAAGTGCCAATGTGTCAGAGCTGACGGGGAAGAATCATGAACATGTTGAGCTGATGTTGGCGAGATGTTCAAGGATCACACCCATTTGAAAAAGGCTATGACCCAATTGAACTACGGTATAAGATTTTTCCAGTGTGAGAACTTACAGGTGCAGAACAAGTGGGGATTCTTTAGTAGACGTGTCCATGTGAATTAATTGCAACGCACCCACCCCTTTATTCAAACTGTCCATGGAGCGAGCAAGCAGATAGGGAGACAAAGAAGAAAGAAGAAACAGCGAAGAAAGAGGGAGAGGAAAGAGAGAGAAGAGAGATAGAGAGAGCGAGAGAGAGGAAAGAGAGAGAAGAGAGATAGAGAGAGAGAGAGAGAGCGAGAGAGAGCGAGAGAGAGCGAGAGAGCGAGAGAGTAAGATTTTCCCTTCATCCTTCCACTTCAGCTGCTGTTTCTCAGGTTCCGCTTTGGTGCCACTGTGCCCTACAAGCTTTGCCCACCTCCTTACTTGCTGAACTTGAAGACTCTCCTCCAGTTGAGGCTGAATCTCTTTTGGGTGGATGATCCCGGCTGCGAAGCTGTGTACGTGCGTGACATCTACAGAATGGAGTTCGAAGTCTTCCAGTCTCTGGGTTGGTGTCTTTTCTATTTGGCAGCTGTCATCATCTTCAGCACACACATGTGCTTGGGATGGCAGAAAGTGGTGCCAGCACCAGCTTTGGAAATCCCCAAGAAGTACCACAGCAAGGCCACCCACATGGGCTACATCTTCACCATTTTTATTGCCATGGTCTATGTGAGCTTTGTCTTCTATTGCCATCTCTTCACTATGTCTGGCGGAAGCTTGAGCACTGAGCCAGCCACACCCTGAAGTTGTTCTTAGTCATTCCTTTTTTATGAAGATAAAATGCTTCCCGCAGGGGATTGCCAAAAGGAAGTTCGACTTCCGAATTCGTTTCATCGGCAGTCATGGCTTCGCATGCTAGCCTTTCTGAAATGGTCTCGTTTGAACCAGGAAATGGTAGCAGCAGCTTTTTGTCAGCAATTTGACAGCTGTCCGCTGTCAAACTTCTCGGTTCGGTCCTAGTCGACTCTGGCAAAACTCGCGAGGTCGCACCTGAAAGCTGTGCGTTCAGCAGTTTGTACACTGGCAAGGTTCATGTTGAACCTGCCATGCAGAGCGCACCCCCCGACCAAAAGGAACTGTGGAAGTTGCATGCGTTCCGATGCGACATTTGCACATACCAGAAGCATATATGATCATTGATTGGAATTCCAGAAAGATATGTTCCATACCATAGAGCTACACAACCGAGAGCTTACGAAGTATTGTTGCAATGAAGATGCTTGAGCCGAGAAAAGTAACACGCTGAGCACGGCATTCTGATGCATTTTGATCTGGGAGCCAGGTGAATCCCAAGAATTGCCAAGTGAACTGTCATTACTTCTGTACTTTTGGACACCTTAAGCCTTGCCATTGGTGTACCGTTCTTGCAATTAATTGAAATACTTTAAAGCAACCGATTGATATCTTTTGCTGCTGCTGATCTCGGCTCGGCGCGTAGAGCTTTTAATTTCATTTAAGGCTGTGAAGGTAAGACACCTTTCACTTTTGGCCAGTTCCTTTGTGTAGATTCTTTTTTGAAAACCTACAAGTCTCAGCCTCAAGTTGGGTATCGGTTTGGGAGTTGGTTCCTCACGTTTGCCACGGCTCTAAGGATGGTGTCAGCCTCTAAACACGCTGGTGTTGCTGCGGCAGGCGAAGTAGAGGGGAGGGCACCAATCCGAGGCTTAGGCAAGTAATGCAATCCATGCTTCATGAGGTATGGGAGAGAGGTCAAAACAAAGTACGTCTATTTGCCGGGTCTTGTGTGCACAAAGTGAATATCTGAAGTATTTTTTTGAGGACCCATTGGACTTTCTTCTTGGCAATGCCATGTCTAAAATGTCACAAAGAGAGGATAAGACTAGGCCTTGGGTTTCTGCCACTGTTTTCGTTTCGAACGCGTCTCACAAAACCAGGTGCAGCAGCATTGATGGGCGGTGCATCCTTCGTGAGTGTGGCTCCAACTGGTCACTTGCGAGCCCGTAGCTTATGCCTTGCCGTTGCGTTGCAGCCTAGCAGTTTTCAAAGCTACCAGCAAGAGATCACTGTTATCCAAGGCCTCGACATCTGCATCTGCATCTTCCCATGGTCGAGTTCAGGCGATCCGAACTTTTTTCCGCGTGAGAAACCGATGGATTTCGGAGGAGTTTGACTTGAAGAAATGGCTGGCCATCACCTTGTACAAACAGCTCCCAAGCGACCCCGCGCAACTATGCGCTGAGATGCACTTGTAGCATCAGGATCCTAGCTGCGCTAGCTGCAAATTCCTGGATCGATATATCATGATCTACAAGCAAGAAATATGAGAAATACAAAGAGAATCAATGGACATGAGCTTGGAAAGTTTCACTTTATCATGGTGTTTCATAGTACTTCATAAAGGCAATTCAGATTGAGTCAGCAGTATCGGTGCTTCCAACAATGGTGAATCGATGTGAATCGTTAGCTTCAAACATACTACATCTTCAGCCGAAACGGTTTCCCTTCACACCATGGACATCCATAGACCTCTCAGTCACTCCATGAGCTTCGTGGTCCTTGGGACTACATATCACCTGTTGGATGCCAGGCTACGCACAGCAGTCAAACTGCCTGCTTGGCCATGACCGGAGCAGCAGTTGCAGCGCTATCAACCGCGGGTCGCAAGGCGGTGTGTTTCCCATGAGATTTAGTGAAGAGGGACTTCAGCGAGTTCATTTTGTGCAAACCTATGAGCAATTTGAGGGATGAAACTCTCGTTCATTTCTTGAGCATGTTTGCAACCCCTTCCGCTTCACTTCAGAATGCTTTCGCAAGACCCACCTTGCATATCCGCAACGTGTGGTTTTGACAGGTCCTTGGAAATGTCAAGCCACAACTGGTGCGCCGCAGGGGTGGGTGAGGTGAAACTCAAGGATACAACATGGATCAACAATCGCAATTATGTGCCCAAGACTTAAGAGCCTGGCAACTTCATAGCGGTAGCGAGGCCACAATCGGAGTTTGCGCTGGAAAAACATAGATTATATTATATGAACGTGGACATTGTATGTTTGTGCCAGCTCAAGCTACCTGCTCACTTTTGAAAGCCTACAAACATCCTACCTTACAGCATGCATTTTTTCTGTTAAGACTAGTAGGCACTAGCTCTTTTTTGAGTCTGATGCTCTGTGTTGTGTGAAGTTGATGCTGCGTCGCGGATGGGTTGGGGTGAGATGGGGCAGGTTAAGGTTCGCTTGCCCTTGCGCCGCTGAAGTTGATGCTATGTCACGGATGGGGTGGGGTGGGGCGGGGAATGTTAACACTTGCGCCACTCAAGTTGATGCTACGTCAGTGGGGTGGGGTTGGGCATGCTAACGTTCGCTTGGACTTGCGCCACTGAAGTTGATGCTACGTCACTGATGAGGTGGGGTGGGGTGGGGCATGTTACTGTAACGTTCGCGTGCACTTGCGTCACTGAAGTTGATTCTTCGAAGTTGTCATGGTTTCATAGAAGTTGTCATCGTTTCAAAGAAGTTGTTAGAAGTTGTCACCGTTTCATAGAAGTTGTCACCGTTTCATAGAAGGTTGTCATCGTTTCATAGAAGCTGTCATTGTTTCGTAGAAGTTGTTATCGAAGAAGGGTATCATTACTTTTGGGATGGGGCAAGGTTAGACTGTTGTGAACCACTAGACCGCGTTTTAACATGAAATGTTACCAATGGGTCTGGAGACGCCTCCACAAAGCCAAACGACTTGCCAAAGGCATTGTCGAAACACGACTGAAGAAGAACAAATGGCTATGGGTCAATATTAATCAACCAACCAATGGTGGATAATCACCAGCAATACTAGGGAAACAATTTTTAATGATAGGGGAACCAGGGGTACGGGGTTTTGACCCACAGCCAAATGAGGAGAAAAAAAGTAGTTTCTGCCGCAGACATTTTGCCACATTTTGATGTGCCCACAATTCTACTGGTGTAAACCACAGAGATGAATATTTCACCCAGGGGACCAGCGGCGTTGTTCCCTAGTACTTTACTTAGTGACAACGATGGTTTACTTAGTATTATTTCGTTAAGATTGTTGAGATGTTCACTTAGTAAGCAGTCCGCAGTGACAATTCAAAGGGACCACGGCGCAGAACGAAGGAAGAACATCGATGGCCAGAGGTCTATGATGTAATTTCCATGAAGGTAGACTTGCAGGGACATGATCATATATATGCTCGGGATTTCAGCGATACAGAAATACACAGCAGATACAACGTATTATTGGATTGATTGTTATATAGCTAGAAAACTACATCCATGTGTGTATTAGAGAAAGTAGGATTGCAACGCAGTCCACGCAGGTTTGCACCCACGCCGTGGCCATTCAAGTCTCAAGGGGCAGGCTGCACAGCTAGGGGCTGGGCGGCCTGCGGGCCAAGGGCTGCCTGAGGGCAGGTGCTAGGTGTGGCTCCTGAGCCACTGACTGAGTTCACTCTTGAGTGAACTCAGGCCCCCAGGGGGCAAAAAAGGGGTTTGCTCTCATAAGGGCAGCCCTGGGACGAACGGTGCCCACTACAGTGATCGAGCCGCGGCTCAGAGTGTCCAAGAGGGACCTTCACCATGCC
This sequence comes from Symbiodinium kawagutii, assembly GCA_009767595.1. Taxonomy (NCBI): domain Eukaryota; class Dinophyceae; order Suessiales; family Symbiodiniaceae; genus Symbiodinium; species Symbiodinium kawagutii. The sequence continues at coordinate 159,531 of VSDK01005953.1, forward strand.
TGGGCCGTGGGTTCACCTGGCTGAGAACGATGACTACTTCCAGTCATTGGAGCTGGAAAAAGGGGCCTATGTTGAGGCCACGGTATACGACGATGGTCACCACGAGCAAGGCAAGGCTTTGTGGCGTGTACACAAGCAGGAGGAGAAGAAACCTCATGGGATGTGGGTGCAGGCCAACTTGGTGGCTTGCAGCGACCCCCACCTCCATTGGTGGACCACTGATGGCCCAGGAGGACGTCAGAGGGGACAGTTTCTTCTGCACTTTTGCACGGTGGCAGAGGCCAGGTGCAATAAAACAAAGAGAAAGAAGCAGTCGGAGTTTCACACTGACTACTTCAGGTTGCTCACAACCAGTGATGTGAGCGACTTGAAGGTCGCATGGATGAAGCAGGGCGACGCAAAGGTGCCCATGGAAAAAGAGATTGCCAGGCTTGCGGGCCGGAATCCTCCTGAGGGAGCGTCTGGGTCAAGAGGTGGAAAGGACAAAGGAAGTCGTCCACCTGACCTTGAGTGGTCAGATTCCGAAGGCGGTCCACCTGAGATAGGTGGAGGAGAAGAGGAGGCCAAAGATATCCGAAAGAAGCTACAGGCTCTGAAGGATCAGCTGGCTAAGGTGGAAGGCACAGCCGGTTCCCCCCGAGGGGGTGAAGGAAAAAGGAAGCCAGAAGGGGCTTCCAGGAAGAAGGGAGAAAAACCCGACAAGAAGGAGGCCAAGGACAAGAGGCAACGACTTGGGGATCCTAGCGATTCAGAGGAGCATCGCAAGGGCAAGCCAGACCCATTGTGGTTTGGGCGTCGCCGTCACGAGCCCAGTTCGGGGGCATCGGGCGAAAGTGCTTCTGGTGATCCATCTGCGGATGAGGAGGCTAAGGAAGCGAAGGGTAAGGCGAAAAAGACCAAGACCAAGAAGAAGGGTCCCAAGAAGAGGAAGAAGGCTGATAGGGGACCCTTTGGCATCGGAAAGCGCCAAAGGTATGATGGCAAGAAAGATGAGGACGACTCATCCGCTGATGAGGAAGGGGATGAGTCAGTTTTTCAGGCGGGGCCCTCCAGCAAGAGTCGTCAACTGGCTCTGATAGAATATGCGGAGAAACATCCGGGCAGGTTGGCAGCTCGGTTGTTGTGCAAAATGCGCACTCTGCTGTCCCGGGAGGAGGGCCCCTTGTCAGCGATCCCGGGAGGAAATCTGACACCGGCGTGCACTACGTCGTACTATCTGACGATTCTGGCTCCGAATCATCAGGGTCAGATGAATCTGAGAACAGCCAGAGAGATGAGAACGGCGGCGAAGGTGCTGGACCTCCTCGCGATGGGGATGCCGGAGAGGGCGGCAGATGTGATGAGCCAACGGTTCAAGGCTCTGGAACTCAGCCTGACGGACCAAGGCTGGGCCAGAGCGCAGCACGTGGAGCTGATACCCAGCGAGGGGGCGACGCTGGTGGACAAAGACGAGGCTCTGATGGCATCAAAGGAACAGGTGGCCGATGTGAAGATGAAGCAGACACTGCAAGGGCAGCAGTGGAAGTTGGCCATCAGACCCGATCCCCGAGGGGAGGACAAGGGGAAAGGAAAAGGAAAGTCGAAAGGCAAAAAGGGAAAGAACCAGCAAGCTCCGTGGGGAGGCCAGGCAAAAGACAACGAACAGACCTCCCCATCGAAGTGAGAACCAAGGGGATGGAGTCACCTCCTAAGCACTCTGTTGGGGGTTCCTCGGGCTCGAAATCGCAGAAGGTTCCGGAGCCACCCTCTGAGGAGGTGGAAGATTTGTCTGAGGACTCGGAAGGTTGCCCCGTGAACCTCCAACGGCTCGACCTGCGGGTCAGTGACTCGTTGCCAGAATGGGCAATCCAAGTTCGGGAAGTCTTCAAGGTGGGAGCCACCTTTGGTGATCTGGGTCGCCACCTGATGGAGCTGGTCAAGGTGATGCCGACTCCCCTGGGGAACTTTGTGCGTTCCTTTTGTTGTGGTGCCACACAGCCCCTCACCCTTTCAGGGAAGAAGGCATCAAGTCACGGTGACCTGCTCCCGATTCCCCCTGAGGGGGTGGATACTTCCATCATCGGGGTGACCGCAGCCAACATCGATTGGGTTAAGCTGGTGATCACCTGTGTGAACTTCCACTACTGTGCGGGGTGGTCAAAGCCCATCTGCGTCCCATTCCCCGAACAGATCACGGAGCTACAGCGGCATGCTGTTGAGAGGATGGCCAAGGTGATAACGGCCAACATCATCACAGCGGACCCAGTTGGGACTCTGAAAGAATGTGATGACCTTTTGTCCTCGAAGAGGTACGACTATGCTGGGCGTCCAGTGGAATACATGGAGGAGCTAGTTTATGAGAAGGTCATTTTGGCCTGGCCTAAGAAAGGCCAAGCGGCGGTTCAGACCATTCGAGTTTCTCACTGAAGAGACGAAGGCATCGATGGAGTTCCCTCACTCTCTTCTTTTGCCCAAGGAACAGATGCCGTACAACGCCCTCAGGTCCAGAGTGAGAGCCACGGACGAAGAATGGTTCAAGCTAGTCAAGCATGGCTGGGAAATCGGGTTGATGAAACCGGTGAATGACGAGCTTGTCCCGAGGGATAGATCGGGTCACTTGATCACCAACGGTGCGGGGGCTGTCTTCAAAGAAAAGCAGCTGGGCTCAAAGAAGGTAGCAGCACAGCGCTTCATATCTATCATGTGCCCAGTGAATTCGGTGACTGCCCCCCTGGTGGGCTCTCAAGACACGTTGCCGTATGTGGGGCAGTTGACAGGGCTGATGTTGGAGGAGAGTGAAGAGATGTACTTGGAGTCTGAAGATCTCCAGTCGGCCTTCAACTTGTTCACCATGCCGGAGGAGTGGCTCCCCTTCATGAGTTACTCAAAGAAGGTTGACGCAAGTGCCTTCGGACTTCCTGCGGGAAAGATGGTAAGACCCGCGCTGGCAGTGGTGCCAATGGGTTGGCACTCGGCGGTGGGCCTGGTACAAGAAGCAGTCCGCAACTTGGTCTTTGTGCGATCGCAGGTCCCCAAGGAGATCTCGATCGAAAAGAGTGTGCCGATCCCGGACTCAAAGCAGTTTGCAGTGGTGTACCTGGACAACTTCGATGAAATCCAGGTCATCAAGAAGTTGGATTCGGACCTCTCACAAGAACCCCCAGCTATGTCACAGTACCACTCCAAGTTTGTGGAGGTTTGTGACGAGGTGGGACTCCCTCGCAATGAGTCGAAGCAGTTGATCAAGGCCTTTGCGGGAGGCTTACAAGGAGCTGAGTTGGACGGGAAGCGAGGAGTCCTCAAGCTGAGCCCTGACAAGCTGAGGAACTTTGTGAAGGTCAGCTTGGCTCTCCTTGCGAGGAAGACGTGGGGCGAGTTCCAGTTGAGACACTGGACAGGTAAAGCAGCTTTCATGGCCACGTTCAAGAGGTCATTGTTCTCAGCGATGGGACAGGTGTTCCCCCTGATTGAGACCTCAAGGAAAGGAGAGGTCAAGCCTACCAAACCAGTTCTTGATGAGATTTTCGTCCTAATGGCCATGAGCACAGTTGGCCAGACAAACCTGAGGGCAACCATCAGCAGGCACATCTCGTGCACCGATGCATCGCCAACGGGAGGTGGAAGTGGCATTGCGTCGGAGTTTCTGCCTCTTCCATCAAAGGAGCCGGATCCGGTCATCAACAGGGAAAGTTGTACCTTCTGCGGAAGTGACATCAGGGATGATGACCCTTGGGACCTTTATGAATGTCCTGACGGTTGCGGGGGTTGGTCCTGCTGCATTGGTTGCCTGGCGGGATATCGGCATGTGTGCCCCCGTGATAACCGCCTGAAGCCAACTTTCGGCGAAAGGTTCTCAGGACCGAACTATCCCCTGACCAAGGCCATGGCCAAGGAAGGCTTCTTCGTCCAGCCACCGATGGACAAGCTGGTGGCTGACAATGAGTGGGACTTCTTCTCAGTGGAAGGTAAAGAGCTCCTTGACTCAAGGGAGGACGAAGGGCAGTTGGTAGCCACCCATTGGGCACCAGAGTGCAAGACATTCAGTGCGGCAAGGGGGCGCCCCATTTGGACCACCACTGGACGGTATATCCAGGGACCACCCGCTCTGAGGAGCAGATCAAAACCCTGGGGACTGCCTTACTTGTCGACCCACAACCAAGTCAAGGTGCGGCAAGGCAATGCCATGGGGAAGCGCTCGATCACCGGGGTAGCTGATGCGGTGGCTCAAGGAAGAATGGCATCGCTGGAGCACCCGTGGTCTTCGCATCTTTGGTTTACACCGGAAGCAGAGGAGCTCATGGCGCTCCCAGGCATCCATGTGACTTCGTTCTCACATTGCTGCTTTGGTGGCAAGCGTGTGAAGTGGACAGCCCTGGTTCACAATGTTCCGGCTCTCCACGAGCTCATGGACACAGAAGAATGTCCAGGTCATCCAGACCTGTTGCCCTATGAGGTCCATGACGAAGATGGCGAGCTCACCTTTGATACAAGTTTGGAGGCTGAGTATCCCTGGAAGATGTGCCGGGCTATGGCACAGGCATACAAGTGCCAGTGGGATCGCCAGCATCCCTCTCCGAGGCATGACATGCCTTTCGATGAGCGCACCGCGGTGCTGAGTGGATTGAAGTCCGCAACCAAGGGCTTCCAAAGTGATGATGTTGCCGGACGAGCTGCGGCTCAGGTCCTCCGCATTGCAGAAACAATGGAGCCAGGCAAGGAGATTGAGCATCTCCGATGGCTCATGAGAAATGTGTGCCATCGAGGCACCGACGTCAAGATGGCCACAGCGGCAGAGGATGGCTCACAAAGCGTCCTCACCCCATATCCAGGCTACCGTTGGAAATGGTCCACGAAGTTGGCCTTTCCATGGAGCAACGCTCAGCACATCAATGTGCTGGAAGTGTCAGCGTTCCTGGTGGAACTGCGCAGAAGGGTCCGTGATTTTGATTCCCACAGAACCCGTTTTTTCAACATCACTGATAGTCAGGTGATGTTTCACTGCCTCTCGAAGGGGCGAAGCAGCAGCACTCGCCTCAATAGGCTGCTGCGCCGGGTCAATGCGGTGATCCTCATGTCCGAATGCCTGCCCATCCATTTGTGGACGATTAGTAAGTGGAATTACGCCGACAAACCGAGTCGGCGTTTTCAGAAGTAGCCATGGGGCCCAAACACTTACGTGACGCAGGCGTTACAGCTCGGACATTAAAAATTTACCGCAAAGAAGTTTCACTGTTTTTTGCATGGCTGGACTTTTGCCAGCTCCGAATTCCTCGAAGTTATGGCCGTCTGGATGAGCTCCTGGCCGAATACCTGAACCACCTCTTCCAGGAGGGAGAAGCCCTAACCAGGGCAGGATGGGTCATGAGCGGGCTAAAGAGGTTTTATCCTCGCGCTCAGCGTGAGCTCACCACCGCTCAACAGTGGTATAATAACTGGGCACGAGAGCGCACCCCGTCGCGTGCAACGCCCTTACCATGGGCTGTGTTGAAAGCGTTCTTGGGCCTGTGCCTTGAAATCAACTGGCCTCGGATGGCCCTCTTACTGCTGGTGGGTTTTGTTTTCTTTCTCCGCACAGGAGAACTGCTCAACCTGCAAAAGGGCGACTTGCAAACCCACACCCGTGATGGAGTGGTGTTCCTTCGCATCGCTCACTCTAAAACCTCCCGTGGTGCGCAGCAAAGCTTAGCGCATACTGACCGGGTTTTTTGTGCCTTGGTCGAAGCCCTGTTGAGGCAACTGCCGGGTGAGCCCGAGTCATGGCTATGGCCCTTTTCTCTTTCATTTTTTCGGTCATCTTTGTCATCATTGGCCGAATTCTTTGAATTGCAGGCGCTACACATAGTGCCATACTCGCTGAGGCGAGGAGGTGCCACCCACTTTTATAGGCTCACGAATAGCCTTGACTTTGTGGTGGTGCGGGGTCGTTGGCGTGACACATCAACTGCTCGCATCTACTTAGATGATGCAAAAGCAACTTTGATTCGCCTTTCCCTCCCCCCCCACCACTCTGTCTTTGGTTGCTCGCTTCCAGAGCGTCTTTTCATCCTTTCGCGCTGCAAATTTGCAAGTTCCTGCGTGGGGGTGAATGTGGTGTGGTACCATAATACTCGTCCTGTGGGATGGAACTTGCTGAGCGGGGAATGTGGTGTTCCTAGCTTCCAAGCTGTTGTTTCCTTTTGACTCCCTGCGGGGATGGCCTCCAGTGAGTAGGCGCTCGCTCGCTGGAGGGTGGTGACAACTAGGCAGCCACAAGGGCTGGACACCACATCCTGACCCTCTGTTGGCTGTGTGGCAAAAAAGGAGGACCACACTGGCAACTTTGGGTGCAAAAGAGAAAGTAGGATTGCAACGCAGTCCACGCAGGTTTGCACCCACGCCGTGGCCATTCAAGTCTCACCCGTCCCTTCCCGCCCAAAGTGGTGGTGTTCCTAGCTTCCAAGCTGTTGTTTCCTTTTGACTCCCTGCGGGGATGGCCTCCAGTGAGTAGGCGCTCGCTCGCTGGAGGGTGGTGACAACTAGGCAGCCACAAGGGCTGGACACCACATCCTGACCCTCTGTTGGCTGTGTGGCAAAAAAGGAGGACCACACTGGCAACTTTGGGTGCAAATATATATATATATATATATATTGTAGCTACATGCATACATCCATCCATCCATCCATCCATCCATCCATACATACATACATACATACATACGTACATATGTACATACGCTCATACATGCATACGTGCATACGTTCATACATTCATACATACATTCATTCATTCGTTCGTTCGTTCATTCTTTCATTCATTCATTCGTTCATTCATACATACGTACATACATACATACATACATACATACATCCATGCATACATACATACATACATACATACATACATACACACACATACATACATACATACACGCATACACACATACACACATACAGACATACATACATACACACATACATACATACACACATACATACAATGTTCATTTGCTTTTCAATTTATGTAATGTATGAAATAAATGTAAAGTATTCGATGCGTGCGCTGCTTGGGGTGTATGTTATTTGAAATGCATGTAATGAATGTAATAGATTTAATGAATGTGGCGTTTGTAATGTAGTGGAATGTGATGTGATGTGACGCGCTGTGATGTCATGTCATGTGATGTAACGTAATGTGACGTAATGTAATGTGATGTGATGTGATGTGATGTGTTATGGGGTAACGCAGTGTGATGTAATGTGATTTGATGCAACCTAATGTGATGTAATGTGATGTAATGTGAGGTGAGGGAGCGTAATGCGATTCAATGTGATGTGCTGTAAGGTGATGTAATGACATGTAACGTGATGTAACGTGATGTGATGTAATGTGATGTGCTGCAGCGTAATGTGATGTAATGTGATGTAACTAGATGTAACCTTTTGTGATGTGATGTAACGTAATGTAATGTAAATGTGATGTAACGTGATGTGACGTGATGTAACGCGATGTGATGTGAAGTGATTTGATGAGATGTCACCTAAGGTAACGTAATGTGATGTGATCTGACTTGATGTCATGTAGTGCGATGTAGTTAATGTGATGTGATGCAACATAATGTGTTGCCATGTGATGTGATTTGATTTCATGTGATTCGATGAATTGTAATGTTATGCGATGTGATGTGGCGTGATGTGATGTACAATGTAACGTAATGTGACGTAATGTGATGCGATCAGATATCGTGCATTGAATGCAATGCAACGCAATGCAATGCAATGTAATGTAACGCAATGCAATGTGATGTGATATGATGTGATGTGATGTGGCGTAACGTAATGTGATGTAATGTGATGTGATGTAGCGCAATGTGATTTGATGCAGTGTGATGCGATGCAACGTAATGTGATGTAATGTGATGTAACATGATGTGATGTCAGGTAATGTGATGTAAGGTGGTGTGATTTGATGTAATGTGATGTGATTTGTTGAACTGCTCTTATTATATTTACACATGTATTTATTTCTCGTTTGATGTATATGCATATGTATGGTGATACACATATGGTCAATATACAACAGAACATGATTTGATTTACCATCAAACATGGGCAGCTTACTTATGGTAACTTTCCCATGACAGCTGCCATGGTTGATGGTATAAACAAGTATATCATTATAAAAAGTGTTTTGATGAGTGTTAGCTTCTCGTTTTTGAACTAGTTCTTCAGTATCGCATTCCAATGGCCATCGATGATATGTCATTCTTCTTGAAATACATTCTACCTGGAATGCCGCATCATGCCGATACAGGTCACAATGATGGCTTTCGAGAATGAACTTGGTGTGCAAGCTCCAGTCGGATTTTGGGATCCCGCAGGCGGAGAGCAAGTATAACAAGATTGTTTTTTTTTCGGACATAACCTTATTGTTTGATGTGAATCCTCTTTAAAGATAGATTTATTCATTATCATTGCTATGGGTTTTTGAATATCATCGTTGTTTCTATTTATGGTCATCAGATGTTATCAGTATTTTGCATTGTCATGGAATTATGTTTGTTTTTTGGGACGGGCAGCGCCAGGCTTTACAGCTGATGGAAGTGTGGAGAACTTCAAGCGACGCAGGCAGATGTCAATTTCTTTGTATGATTGACCTTTCAAAGCCAGTCAGCAAACCAATTTCTTGCAAACGTGCTGTGTTTATCATGTCAATTTCAAAGACATCATGTGCAGGCAGACTGAGCTTAAACATGGTCGCATCTCGATGCTGGCAACAATGGGATATATTACGCCGGAGATCACAGGTCGCGGTGTGTCAAAAATGTTCAAATCATCATCATCATCATCATCATCATCATCATCACCACCAGCATCATCATCATCATCATCATCATCATCATCATCATCATCACTATCATCAACCATCATCATCATCATCATCATCATCATCATCATCGTCATTATCATCACCCTCACCATCATCATCATCATCATCATCATCATCATCATCACCCTCACCATCATCATCATCATCATCATCATCACCCTCACCATCATCATCATCATCATCATCATCATCATCATCATCATCATTTTCTTCTTCTTCTTCTTCACCATCATCATCATCATCATCATCATCATCATCATCATCATCATCATCAGCAGCAGCATTATCAGCATCATCAGCAGCAGCAGCATTATCATCATCATCATCATCATCATCACCATCATCATCATCATCATCATCATCATCATCATCATCATCATCATTTTTATTTCGGAAAGACTTGCTTGTTTTTCAAGATTTGTTCATCACAGCAAGGGGGATTGTCACTTCAGTAGTTCATGTGTTCGAGCGAACGAAGGGATTATTCATGTTGCTACCGGACTTCAACATTGCTCAGGCAAATTCCCTGGGTATTTGTCGCCATCTGCCGGTCTTAAATTTGCCGACGTTCCCAATGGTTTAGCCGCGATTTCGAAAGTCCCCGCGGCGGGATGGGGTCAGATCTTGGCATACATGGCTTTCTGCGAGGTTTCTCAGGATCAGTCACCTGGAACTCCTGCTGCGGCTGGAGACTTTGGATTCAAGGTGTTGACCGCATCTGATCCTGCCGAGAAGACAAAAAAATTAAGTGCCGAACTTGCAAATGGAAGACTTGCGATGATGGCCATCATCGGCATGTTTTTCCAAGCAACTTGATTGCACATAATCACTTTTGTTCTTTCCCTCTCTCTCTGTTTGTTTATTGTTGCACGAGGTGGTTTATATGAATCTATCAATGTTGTGCATATTTGCGATGTAACGGCGCAAACGGATTCCATCACAAATTCAGTTCCAAAGTCAAGATTGGCGATGTTTCTTTGCACATCTTGGCGCCAGAATTGTATGAACACTACAACGAACTGTTATTGTTGCTCATTATCGCCCGTTATTTATTGATCATTACCAGCTATTAGGTAACAGTCGCTGTTAGCGACTATGCTAACCATCATGCCCGATCCTTTTCCTCGAAATCAACAGTTGCCACGTGATAGGATGGCTTGACCGGAAGCGCGTGGGGCGATTGGGCCAACTACACAGCTTCCCCTTTGCGAGCTTTCGAGAATGAACTCGGTGTGCAAGCTCCAGTCGGATTTTGGGATCCCGCAGGTGGAGAGCAAATATAACAAGATTGTTTTTTTCGGACATAACCTTATTGTTTGATGTGAATCCTCTTTAAAGATAGATTTATTTATTATCATTGCTATGAGTTTTTGAATGTCATCGTTGTTTCTATTTATGGTCATCAGATGTTATCAGTATTTTGCATTGTCATGGAATTATGTTTGTTTTTTGGGACGGGCAGCGACAGGCTTCACAGCTGATGGAAGTGTGGAGAACTTCAAGCGACGCAGGCAGATGTCAATTTCTTTGTATGATTGACCTTTCAAAGCCAGTCAGCAAACCAATTTCTTGCAACGTTGCTGTGTTTATCATGTGAGTTTCAAAGACATCATGTGCAGGCAGACTGAGCTTAAACATGGTCGCATCTCGATGCTGGCAACAATGGGATATATTACGCCGGAGATCACAGGTCGCGGTGTGTCAAAAATGTTCAAATCATCATCATCATCATCATCATCATCATCATCATCATCATCATCATCATCATCATCATCATCATCATCATCATCATCATCATTTTTGTTTCGGAAAGACTTGCTTGTTTTTTGAAGATTTGTTCATCACAGCAAAGGGGATTGTCACTTCAGTAATTTATGTTTTTGAGCGAACGAAGAGATTATTCATGTTGCTACCGGACTTCAACATTGCTCAGGCAAATTCCCTGGGTACTTGTCGCCTTCTGCCGGTCTTAAATTTGCCGACGTTCCCAATGGTTTAGCCGCGATTTCGAAAGTCCCCGCGGCGGGATGGGGTCAGATCTTGGCATACATGGCTTTCTGCGAGGTTTCTCAGGATCAGTCACCTGGAACTCCTGCTGCGGCTGGAGACTTTGGATTCAAGGTGTTGACCGCATCTGATCCTGCCGAGAAGACAAAAAA
>VSDK01005953.1:176020-178520 GCA_009767595.1 Symbiodinium kawagutii
ATCATCATCATCATCATCATCATCATCATCATCATCATCATCATCACCATCATCACCATCATCATTATCATCATTTTTATTTCGGAAAGACTTGCTTGTTTTTCAAGATTTGTTCATCACAGCAAGGGGGATTGTCACTTCAGTAATTCATGTGTTCGAGCGAACGAAGGGATTATTCATGTTGCTACCGGACTTCAACATTGCTCAGGCAAATTCCCTGGGTACTTGTCGCCTTCTGCCGGTCTTAAATTTGCAGACGTTCCCAATGGTTTAGACGCGATTTCGAAAGTCCCCGCGGCGGGATGGGGTCAGATCTTGGCATACATGGCTTTCTGCGAGGTTTCTCAGGATCAGTCACCTGGAACTCCTGCTGCAGCTGGAGACTTTGGATTCAAGGTGTTGACCGCATCTGATCCTGCCGAGAAGACAAAAAAGTTAAGCGCCGAACTTGCAAATGGAAGACTTGCGATGATGGCCATCATCGGCATGTTTTTCCAAGCAACTTGATTGCACATAGTCACTTTTGTTCTTTCCCTCTCTTTGTTTGTATAGTGTTGCACGAGGTGGTTTATATGAATCTATGTTGTGCACATCTGCCATGTAGCGGCACAAACGGATTCCATCACAAATTCAGTTCCAAGGTCAAGATTGTCGATGTTCTTTGCACATCTTTGCACCAGAATTGCATGAACACTACAACGAACTGTTATTGTTGCTCATTATCGCCCATTATCATCCACTATTGATCATTATCAGCTATTAGGTAACAGTCACCGTTAGCGACTATGCCAACCATCATGCCGGATCCTTTTTCTTGAAATCAACAGTTTTCGCGTGATAGGATGGCTTGACCGGAAGCGCGTGGGGCGATTGGGCCAACTACACAGCTTCCCCTTTGCGATGACTTGAATCTTGATGCCATTGATCAACAGATCTGGATTGCACCACAATTAATCTTGTACATTGATCAAGAGAGCTGGATTTCACCATAATTAATCTTGTACAGGTTCCTTTTCAGGCGATCGGCGATCGATCGGGGACCGTTTGCTAAATGCGATGCAAAGGGCAGGCGGAAAACCGACGAAATCCACGGTACATGTGAAGCTTTGCCTTTCGATCATCCAATAGGCATGGATCAAATCTGCAAGTTGACTAGAATGGAAACAGGATTGAGGGATGGATCATGTTCTTTGGGTGGTGACTCTGGGGATTTTCAGGTTGACCAGCCGTGGGTCCACAACTGCTTTTTGGCCATCTTTGGTGGTAGTTCCAGCTGGTTCTGCGACGTTTCTTCTCAAGGCTTGTGGCAGAAACGGATCGCTGGTAGGACCGGCCATAGCCATGCCTGAATGCCATCGCTCAGGATCGGATGGGAAGAGTGGTTGCTAGTAGCCAGGAACAGCCAAGCATGGTAGTGCTGAAAGATTCAATAATACATATTGCCAATGACGATTAACATTGCCAGCGAGCAACATGGGTTGTTGCATTTTACCAGTGGTGACCACCATCAGCATCAGCCAAAGAAGAAGGCTGGAGACCGCAACGATCAGGAGTGGGGATCCGGGTATAGTTGCAAGATGAACCAACATTTGATCTGTGTATATATATATATATATTACATATCTACCTGAGATGGAACAGATACAATCTGCATCCGAATAGGCCTTGGCGTTCATGGCATTGCTAGCGAATTTCCAGATCCGTGGGATGGTCAATCCGCGTGGAGGTGAATGCACTTGAAGGTGCGCGGTGCCAGAGCTTGTGAAGATGAAGATGGAAAACGAAAGCCAACTGGGGGAGGCTTGGAACAGCAACATGACTTCGCTTTTGCAGAGTCGGTTTGAATGAAGGTCTCAGCGCGGTTTCCAGTTTACGGTTTGCTCATCGTTGCCTCATACTTTGAAGTGAAGTACCGACGCTTCAGTGGCCATGCCCGACTTGATAGTGGAGCATTCCTAAGTTTACATCCGTGGATGTATCAGAGACCCTTTTAGGAGGTCATGGTATTCTCTCAGTAAAGTATAGAATTATGTCACCAGCTAGTTGCAACTAGTTTTCCATTGAAGCACTTGTAGCATTCCTTGCTGCGGTCCTGATATAGAACCTTCAATCTTTGCAGGAATCTTTTGAGTAGAAGGTTTCAAAAGAGTGTGCCGTTTCGAAAGATTGCAGCATTCTTTTTGTGTAATTAAGCGCTGTGTACGTATTTCAAGACAGACTAAAATCCTCCAATGTAGGTGCTGTGCTTGTTAAAGCAGCGCGCCATTTCTACAACGAAGTACATGTAGTGCGACTCTATTTCGCTCTGAAAGTAAAAAAAAACTTAGCAATTCCTCAGTAATGATTCTCAATTTATTTGCAAGAAGTGCCACATCACTTTGAGATAGATTTTTTAGATTATGTTGTATGCAGGACTTTTGACACATGGCACTACGATTCCTTTAAGTGCACCAGTGCTTTGTAAGTTAACTATTTTCTCTGGGACAGCACAGTGGTCGTT
>VSDK01005953.1:183520-188506 GCA_009767595.1 Symbiodinium kawagutii
AACTGCCGTTTCTGTAGATTCCGAAGCCTTTAAAGGTGTAAGAAGAAAGGTCTGCGACTCTAGGTTAAAAAACATCACGCTGAGACCTTTTGAGCATCGATGGTCTTGAAAATCGGCATTTCACATTGTAGTGTGCTTACTTAAAGATACGTCAAGTCTTCATCCCTAAAGTGGATTGGAAGTTTACGTAGATTTGTCAACCTGAACATTTCTAAACGGTTCATCTGATCGTGGAACTGGGTGGTGGCCAAGTGACACGTATCTATTGGTAATATGTTCTTTGGACAATGGGTTCAATGGGTATCGAAACACTCTCGAATGGGTTTTCGGTTTTCACCTGATTGCCAACCCATCATTACCGAGTCACAATTCTCCGTAATTTTTTAGTGAATCTCACGCCAGGAGACAGCAGCACTATGCGCTACGCGTGCAGCTGTTCACCACCGTAGAGGCGAGGGCGACAAAGTTGTTGTCAGGAAGTCACGGATGTCTCGTTTTTGCGCAGAAGATCAGCTTTTCAACTCTTTACCATTTGTTTTCCCATTGGTTGGCTGAGGATAATATTGAAACACTGGGATGAAGAACATGCTGCTTGTTGTTTTCTTCCTCTGTTGCCAGGCTTTCGCACGCCACCAAGTGACAGGCTGTTCATCCCATGTGTTTCCCGCATTATTCGCAGCTGTTTGCTTGAATCAAGGCCTTCAAACTTCCAGCTTCTTTTTGGAGCGGTGCCATGACAGAATCCCCATCTGTAGTGAAACGTGTGTCCTTGCTGGCAGTGAATTTGGTAAACCCCCGCTTCACAAATTTCAACAAGCCCTTGTGCCTGGCCATTACTGTGGCTCTACTGTCAGTGGCTTGCTTTGTGCCGGTTCTAGGCTACTACATGAGCCAGGAAACAACACTTGTCACAGATGAGAGCAGTGAGGGTACGATTTTACTCAGTGGTCCTAGCTTCGAGCTAAACAGAGTGCTGATGGACTATGCCAAGCTGCCAGACAGATGCACGCTTGGTGGCGAGTCCAAGTGGTTCCAAGCGACTGGAAGGGCAGTTTCTGAGGATGGCCTTACAACAGTCGGACACTCCTGTGATTATGATACATGCATTCTTACAGCGTTCAATCTTGGAGGACACTGGAGTCCAGACAGCTACAAGTCTGAGTACGTTGTGCGGAACAGCACTTCACAGTGGCAGCGGCAGGACGACGGCTCGCTTGTGCCGGCGCGTGTTGTTGCGCTTGACACGCAGGAACTCCTTGATGGGACGACATGGAATTTCTGCAAGATACAGGATGAATGGCAGCAAGGCCTTGTAAAGAGTCAACTGGTACCCATCCACCAGGGCATAGACTTCGGTGAATTAAGGGAGCGTGTAACCATAGCTCTTGCTGCAATTGGTTGCAAACGCGACGACTCTGACCAGAGCGCGGCCTTTTATTGGTGCCCGTTTGAGAAAGAGGTGCAAGCTTCCCAGTGGCTCAAGCAATGCTGTCCTGAAATGAAAAGGAACTCGAGTGGGTGTTACAATTTGCAAAGCAATGTCATTGTCAGCCCGGAGACCTTGTGCACAAATTTCATGCTGGAATCAGCGGACTACATGATCGCGATGGGTGCGGCCTCGGCCCGGCGCTCCAAGTTCCAGCTCTGTCCTGATGGTCTTTTGGAATCAGAGTTACTTCAGTCATCGGTCATGGACAACTGTACCATCGACTTTTTGAGTCTTGAACCCCTGAGCTTCAAGGTCCGTTGGACCCACAGGGATATCAAGACCACCCGCACCAGACCAGCGCCCCTCACAGCCCTGTCCTCCGCCTTGGCCTTGACCACTTACATTGAAATGGCTGTGACCCTGGTCGTCGTAGTGATCCTGCGGCAGTTAGGCTGTGTGAAAGAGATCAAAAAGTTCACTTGGGGAGAGATCATGAATGAGCAGCGGGATGAACAACTTGAGCAGAAAGAGATGGAAGTGACTCGGAAGATGTGTCAGTATTGCCTGAAGACCTCAGGCCATTTTTTTCATAAAGCGAGCGCAATTCTTTGTCACATTTCTTTTAACACCTGGCTTTCATGAAACGGACAGTGAACGCGGTGTAAACATGTTTGATTTGTGTCTTTGAGGTTCCAGGCTTGAAACTCATAAGCTGTTGGGTCATTTGTATTGCTGCCTCACCCTGCAACCCAGGAGAGGATGGAGGCCAATATCATCGTGAATCTCGAGGCGAACAGAGATTCCTTGAAAGGGCAGCAAAGAGAGTCCTTGAAAGGGCACGAAAACCGTTTCTTTGGCAAAGCCGCAGATACGGAATGAAGCGAAGCCCTTGAACAAGGGATGGGGAACATGCAAAATGCATTTTCCTATATTTTCCTTACTTTTTTATTTGAGGCTGCCACTGGAAGCAACCTCTTGCTTAGTCACCGAGACTGTTTGCAGTGGCTCCAGCACATGTCTGGCAAGTTGTGGCAAAGCCAAACTGAAAGTTTGCTGTTAGCAAGGCGTACTGTACTTGTAACCACAGCCCACCTGTCAAAGTGTGCTTGTGGTTGACCCTGCCTGGAGAGTTGTTTGAATCAGAGTCAGGATTGGGCACCAAGTCGGCGATGTTTCTGAATGGGGTTCACCTGGCAGGAGAAATGCCTGGATGCCAAACTGATGTCTTCGGAAGGAGGCATCGGCTGAGAAGGAACTGGCAATCATTGAAGACTGTCGACCATTGACCATTAATCAAGTTACCAAGCAATACCAAGCATCATTAACAGACGATGGCTTTGAATGATGGCTAGTATTCAGCAAGAACAAGATTGAAACAAAATCAAGGAACATCACGGAATATCTGCGTGAAGGGGTGTTTTGGGGATGCATTTGTGCTCGAGCTGCGTAGCCGGTGAAATCCATCGTTTGCAGCGATCTGTTTAAGATGATGAGACCGTTAAGGCTCATGAAAGGATGGAGGGCTTGTAACCACTGGCGACCAATCCACTGTTGGAGGGGCCGAAGTATCAGTGCAGTGGGTCTGGCTGGTGCTTTGGCATTCG
This sequence comes from Symbiodinium kawagutii, assembly GCA_009767595.1. NCBI lineage: Eukaryota > Dinophyceae > Suessiales > Symbiodiniaceae > Symbiodinium > Symbiodinium kawagutii. The sequence continues at coordinate 186,554 of VSDK01005953.1, forward strand.
GAGCTGGGTCCAGCCGATGTGAAGAGCCAGAGACTCTGAAGATGTTTCGATTGGCCATGGAACGATACATGCCCAGTGCGGTTCAAGAGATTGAAACTGGACGTATAGTGCTGGAGCAAGTGAATGAGGCGAGAAAGTGTACATGGGTTTCCTTGGGGGATATGGTAAGGGGAAAGATTTAATTTTCTCGATATAGAAAATTATGGATGGTAAGGGGTGTTTCATGAATTTTCCAGAATGGCAATATCTCTTGGCGATTCTTGGCGGCTTACGGAAGGCAGCCCCCCATTCTGAATGCAGATTTTCTATACGCTTTCTTTGCTGTGCCGAGTTGGCCAGCATAGATTTCATTACAGTAGAAGATAGAACCAAGATGAACCGTGAATAGACAGACAACTTAGAATTCAGATGTTTGATGTGATCTGACGTGTCTGTTGATGCAAGGTCCTATCTTCTCATTTTGGGCATCTCAAGCTGAGCACTGTCAATCCCTTGGCTGTTTTCTTCAAGGCGGGCCCGACGTGTGCACAGTCCCAGGTATGGCAGTGCTTGGCGAGATCTGCAACCAATTGGTTTTCAAGCTGTTTGGAATCCGAAGATCTGATGTGTCAATTTGTTCCTTTGTTATTTGATTGAATATCCATGTTGATCGCTGTTTATTGGATGTATCTTTCTGCGGGTTGTGCCATCTCAGAATTCTTGTTCACCTGCTGCGGCAGGTCTTGGAACAAAATGAGTTGAGAACCGAAGATTGGAAGAAGCAACAGGCCATGCAGTTCTCCGGCATGACCAGCCTGGAGGGTGACGCGACCCTGTACCAGGATTTGCTTCGATATGCGAAGTTGGCAGATGTGGTTTACTGCAGCAACGAGGAGCTTCAAGTGTTGGAACAGTCGTGGGAAGGTCCTTCGAACTGCTGGGGAGCTTCCTAGCCATAGTGGGAGGGGCTGTCGATCCAGCTTTGATAGATCAATTCCAGGCGATTTGCATTTCGATGTTTTTGGGGGGTTGTCCAAGAAATGATCGTGGTGGTATTCCAAACCAGAGAAATATTGATGATTTTGTACTGTTTCAATTTGTTCCCATATATTTCAGCTATGGAATTCATCATCAGGAATTTTGTTAGCGTATATTTTAGCTATTTGTTAGCTGGTATTTTTCGATTGTTTAGCTATGGAAGCAGTATAGAAATGATTCACTAATTTCATTCACATTGATTCTATATGATTTGTTGGATTTTGTTGGCATATATTTTATGTGTTAACATCATCTAATATGTATATACTGTTCCCATGCATCTATTTCAGCTATGGAACCAGCATCGAAACGGCCTGGGCCGGCCATGAAACGCCCTGGAAACCGGCTCCAGGAGCAGCTGCGCCCGCAGTTGGAAGCACTGCAATGGCGTTTCGTCACGGGCAGCTCAATGGCGCAGCCGCAGCGGCCGGCCCATGTCCTGGCGATACAAAACAAGAAGGCCCGCACGGCGACGCCGTGCGGCCGCGCCCATGGCTGAGCCGGCGGGAGCTGGTGGCAGTCGGGGCAGCATGCAGAAGTCGAGCGCGATCTGGGCTTAAGGATGTAAGATATGTTTGTAATTATATGGTACCCCCCGTGAGACCTACCTGTTTGTTAAAGATTGGTAAATAGTGCTTAAAGCGCTTGTTGGGTTGGATTCAGTGGGGGGTACCAGATCATATATATGTTCCAGCCCCAGGCCCCGACGGCCCCCAGGAGGCAGGTATGCAGCACGTAAAGCTCCCAAATGCTGCAAGTAGCATGCAAATGGGAGGTTAAGGCTTCAAAATGCTACAAATAGCATGCAAATGGGAGGGAAAGCTCCAAAATACTGGAAATAGCATGGAAATGAGAGGGGAAGGCTCCAAAATGCTGCAAATAGCATGGAGGTTAGAACTACTGGGGGGTGGGAGGGGGGGGGGTGACATTGGGGGG
>VSDK01005953.1:188856-205514 GCA_009767595.1 Symbiodinium kawagutii
CCCCGGGGGGGGGGGGGGGGGGGGGGGGGGGGGGAGGGGGGGGGGAGGGGGGCCAGCAGGGCTGGAACATATATGTATATAGAAATATATATATATATATATATATATATGTATTTGAGCTTACAACTCATCAAGGATCCTGATTATTCCTTGTACTTAGGGCAATCTTGGTTTCAAGATTGTACCTGTACATACGTCCATGGTAGGCTCCAAAATGCTCTAAGTACCCTGCCTTCCCCTGTTCGACCCCTTTACTTAAAACATGCTTGGTATTTAGGAAGCTTCGAGGTTTTAATATACGGTCATCCTTTTAGAACAGTCTATTACAAAGTCCCTTCTAGAATCGCAAAAGCTGATTATAAAAAGTTGATTCTGTGATTGTGTAGCCTCAGCTTTGATAAGGATGAGGAACAGAACACAACAATCGACAAGAACATTCTTGATATCAATGTGGGGTTTATTGGAGGAGCAGGCCAACACAGCAAAAAACATACAGCATTTCCAACAATATTGTAGATGCAGAAATCTTTTCTAGAGCTGAAAAGATTGATTATAAACAGTTGATTCTGTGGTTGTGGAGCTTGAGCTTTCATGAGGATGAGGACCAGAACAACAAAATGAACAAGAAGGTTCCTGATATCAATGCGGGATTTCAATGTCAACCCAGCCAAACAACATAATATGTTCTAACAATTTGGTAAAGACATCTTCTATGAAGGAAGGTGTAATGGAGATATCAATACTATCACTGTATATGAGGGAAACCATAGGGGAAAAAGTGGTTGGCAGGGGAGATGAAGGATACATAGAACAAAAAATGACTAGCTAACTAGCTACCTAGGTACCTGGTTAACTAACTAACTAACTAACTAACTAACTAACTAACTAAGTAAGTAAGTAAGTAGCTAGCCCCTAACAAACAAACAAAGAAACGAACGAACGAACAAACGAACGAACGAATGAACGAACAAACAGACAAACAAACAAACAAACAAACAAACAAACAAACACACACATAAATCGGCAAATGAACTAACTAACTAACTAGCCAGCTAACCAGCTGTAGTCACGACTAATGGTAGTGACCATACACGGCATATCTGTACAGTCAATTCTTTCTCTTGTTCATCACTGTTGACCACTCTTTTCACGTTGTGTTTACGGATGATCTTGTATTGGCTCTTAGCATTCTTGACGATAGGTCCCTCAACCAGGATAAAAAGGGAGAGAAGACCAGTGAACTCAGTGCCGGAGTCTATTCTAGAGTCGGGAGACGGAAAGTAAAACGGGAGCACAAAGGGACGAGGATCGGACATGGCAAATGGATGCAACGGTTCCAGAGGCGAAGACAAGGTAAATGCATTTGTCACATAGGCGCCTGGAACACAAGACAACTAGGGGCCCGAACTGGCTACATAGATCAGACCCAAAAATTGGATGAGCTGATAGACCTCTGGGAATTGAGGCAATGGGAAATAGTGGCTTTATCTGACACTAAGTTAGGCACTACTCATGCGGTTTTAGAAACACAATAAACGAACCAACCAAAATGGACACTGATCAGTAGAGGTCGAGTCACCGCAGCTTCAAATGAAGCATGGACAGCCGCCTGGAGAAACAGTTCTATACAGGTAACCACTGATGGAAAAGAGGATCAATGCAGAAGCCTGATGGCACAAATCCCGTGCTACTAAAAGCTCGGAATCTGAGTCGTCGCAACTTACGCCTTCAGCAGCCAAGCCTCAACGGCAAACCTAGACATATCCTCATTATCGCCGGGGATTTCAATGCTGAAGTAGGAATACGTGACAGCAACACACTGGTCTCAGGCCCGCATGGACTAACAAACAAGAACCAGCGAGGACAACGCCTGATTGAATTTTGTACGGATCTTGGTTTGGTTGCGGCCAACACATGGACACCGCAGGCGCGCAAAACCACTTGGACCCAACCAAGGTTTGGGTCTCATCACTTGGAATATTTCTTGGTTGCTAAAAAACCATTTAAGGTACGTCCGCCGAACATTGACAATTTCCACCGAGGTGCCATGGGAAGCCTACCGCAGGGACTGGACTCCTTACACAGATCATTCACCTATCAAACTCACCATTAAAGTGGCTCTGCCCAAGGGATTCCAACGCCGACCCCCAGTTACCCTTCACCCTGCTTTGTACAAGGGTAGAGGAGGATCGTCTTGATAGCGCAGATGAGCGGTACTTAGGTGGACAACAAGCAAGTAATAAACAGGGATTTCACTTCTATGGCCGAGGCTCTCATTTGGCTCAGAGATGAAGCGCCAGGCCCCCAGCGCCTGCCGGCTGAAATTATTTTTGATTCACATTATGCAGCTAACGTCGCCCGTCACTCGGGAAATAACCGAACCCCGCGCCATTTATGCTTTAGCCAAAAATGCGCATGACCTATACATGCAAATCCAACAGGCACGCCCCAATTAGTTTTCGATGGGTTCGCGGCCATTCAAATATACCGGGGAATGACAAGGCCGACGCTTTAGCAAATCAAGGACAACAAAAAAGGGTGAGACGTCACAGTAAACGATGGGCAGCGCCCACAAAGGGTTTGCTGACTATTGCAAACGCAGAAGCCTGTAGAAAATGTAGCCGGAAATTCAAAAGTGCCCGCAAATGTGCAAAACATGAGCGCCTATTATGCACAGCAGAACCAGAGGCGCCCCTGGAAACCCACCCGTGTCGATTATGTGGGCAATCTTTTCCTACTCGGAGATTACGTAACAGCACCAACGTGCGTGTAATGGCGCCAACGGACAAAATCTCACATGTTAGTGCTGTCAGCTGGAGTTCGAAACAAGCGTGCAGCGCGTCCTTCGCGAGGGGGCGTGCCCGCAAAAACAAGCACACATCCACGCTGTGTTTTACGGCAGCGCCCCCGATGTGGATGGAAACTACTAAATGCGCAACGCCCAGCAAACTCCAAGCAACCCGACAGCGTCACGAACGGCAATGCTGCGGGTCAGATGAAATTAAACGCGCGTGTCAAAAGTGTATAGACTCTGTGGACTTCCATGACTGCGCGTTTGGCTCACGAGCCCAATTGTAAAACCGACGAAGAACGACGTACTTGTCGATATTGTTGTCAGGTATTCTATAATATGGGCCAACGCAAATACCATGAAAAGAAACACAGACGGGAAGGAAACGTCTAGATAGGCTCACCGATATTTTAAACACCCACATTTTTGGGGAACCTCAGCGTGTCCTCTGTCGCGCTGAACGCGTCCTCTGGCGCACAATAGCGCCCTCTGGTGCGGGATCCGCATCCGTCGCACATCGCCGACCCTCCGATCACACTTTGTTCACAAATCTATTTATTCCTGAATCCGCGTTCATTTTGCAACCATATTTTGTTCACACGAGGCAATTGCATTCATGTCACGTCTTGCGTGTCACAACTACACACTTGTTATATACTTGTTTTTACAAGGCCGCCAAAACTTATATAATTAAGGGGAAGACCGGAGCACGTCCTCAGGCGTGTAGTCCAGGCGTTCTTCGGCGCCGCGCACTCTTTGGTGCAAGTGGTTGCCTCCTGCGGAGAAATAGTCGACGACGTCTATTCTGACAAGGTAGCGAGGTGAAGCTCACCGGCATCAAACTTTACAAGGTTCAAAGCAGCGACCCCGCAGCTTTTGCAGCGCCACAGTCAAATCAACGGAAAAAACAGACTAGTCAAAAGATTGAGGCCACCAAAGACTACGATTCCCCGTGACGTGGCATTCTTGAGACAGCCCATTGGTATTCATCCTCTTTAGTTTTGCTTGTATCCATGAATTGCGCGAGACGCTAAAGGCGTCCCGCGAGCTGCGCAATTTCGCGGCCAGAGCAATCCCGCTGTTGAAGCAAAGGTTTGAAGACATCATGGGCGCTGCTCGCTTCAATGCGCCCCGCCTCACCCCCACGGCCTTGGCCATGGTAGAACAGATGCAAAGAGCGCTAGGAGTAGAAGCGGGAGAAGGTGTCGACTTCTCGATGTGCCGCGCTGTCCCTTTGTTTCAACTACGTAGATCGATCCCGCGCTCTCGAAACCAGGAGGTTACTCCACACCCTTCAGGGGTATATCGCAATTTAAATTTTTGGGTTGACATCCATCCGACATATCTCGCGCATGAGGTCTGAAACCGTTTCATTCACTTCGGTGGCGTAATTTTCTTTTCCCCACCTAGTCCAGATTTTCCATGACTCCGTTCTTGTGGCATTTTCCATTTTCCCCACCAACCTTTTATATCCCACATCTTGGTCAGCGTAACTCCCACGTTTTGGAACGAAATCGTGACTACGAGATGCTTTCCTGCAAAGGGTTGGACACAGCTCGGTGCATCCCATGGACTGCGCCCACGAGGGCAGGGAGCGAGCGAGCGATCTAAGTATTACTGCTTGGCGCTTGGAAGCGTTTAATTTCACACATGTACAGGCTAGAATCTTTACAATATTATGTCAGGATAACAGTGAGCGGGTCGCCGCCAACAGAAGAGTTTTTTGAGAAAAGATTCTGAGTTGAGGAGAAATCCCTAGATGGAATTTATTTGCTGTTCATTCAAAGAAGTGTATGCTCTTCAGATTGATTTAACATGTGTCTCTTAGACAATCTTAGACATAGTGTTGACGTAAAACACAGGTTCTAACTTGCAGAGATGTATTGAGCAAATATGCTACTTTCAAACAAAAAGTAGAGAAACTTCTGGCGTAATAGCTCGGACGACTAAAAGCATTACAGGATCAGGAGGAATACCTAAAATCACGCATTGCAAAAAAAAGGAGGGCCATCTTTATTTAAAGGTGATGGTTTGTTGAAGGGCGCAAAATATTTCCAAGAATGTGAAAGCCTGAAAATCTGAAATTCCATGCGCAACAGAAAGGAGCAAAAAGATTGCGAAAACCAATGTAAATCTAAAACGATGAATTTGGCCATAGCGCCGTGTGCGTTGTCATGATATCTAAACTAAACTCCCTGGTTGGGATTATGACATGGTAGCCAAAAACGCTGCGAACTTCAATGAAAACATGTAATTTTATTTGCCCATATTACATCAAACCCTATTACACGTACATACCCAAACCCTTTGAACTATCAAGAATATGAACGTAATATTTCAAGGCAAAAACCCAGGGTAAATGGGGGGGCTAGCGATTGTCTAAATATGATATTTATATATGTGTATTTTCACGTATGTTCAGCTGGCTACCAGGCTGCGTACTTTCAGAGTTTGAGATAACGCATGCGTTGAAAGTTGGTGATACGAATGTTTGGAGAGAGCTGACAGTTTGAGCATCACCTTTCAGGTTGACGCGATCCAAGCACTTTGCTGTCAGATATGTAGATTTCGGAAAAAATGGCTGGTTTATTCATATTACTGGTGAATAGATTGGATGATGCGGAAGTTCCCCAACTTTGAGAAACACTTGTAAAGGTGGGCCCGTAGGTTTTCCCCTTAGTGAGGCTACATTAATGGTTGCTGGCTTCCGTTTCATTTTTAAATTATGAACATGCCGCAGGAAATTTCACATGCGCATACGTAATGCGTGCATCCACACACATATTTGCACACGTGTGCACGCGTGCACATATACATATGCATTGGGCACCTTCGTCCACACATACAATCAGATTCAAATTCATACATACATACATACATGCATACATGCATGCATACATACATACATACATACAAATACATACTTACATGCATACATACATATACATGCATTTACATACATATACACACACACAAACATACATGTACATACATTTACAAGTACATACATACATACATGAACATACATATACATACATACCTTTACATACATACATACACAAATACATACATATACATACATACTTACATACATACACACTTACATACATACATACATACATACATACAATCATACATACATACATACATACATACATACATACATACATACATTCATTTGCATACATACATTTACATACATATACAGACATTTACATACATTTAGATACATTTACACACATTTACATACATATACAGACATTTACATACATGAAAATACATATATATACATTTACATACATATACATACACACTTACATACATAAACATATACATACATTTACATTCATTTACATACACAAACCTACATATACATATACATGTACATACATATACATTTACAGACATTTACAAACATTTACATACATGAAAATACATATACATACATATGCATACATATACATACATATACAGACATTTACATACATGAAAATACATATACATACATATGCATACATATACATACATATACATGCATCTGCATACATACATTTACATATACATACATACACATACATACATTACATACACATACACATACACATACACATACACATACACATACACATACACATACACATACACATACACATACACATACACATACACATACACATACATATACATACATACATACATACATACATACATGTACGTGTACATATTGGCACATATAAATTCATGTACTGATCTACTTGTTTCCTACCCAGGTACCTATTCCTGCCCACGCTCACCTATTTATTTTTGTTGCCGACTGGATTGTACTTCTATGTGTGCAGCCAGTTGATGTCATTTGTATTTAGTCCGATACATGATACATGCACCCATACCTTTTGCCAATACAGACATAGATGATTCCAGCGATTTTTTTTTGCAGGTCCTTCTTGGAGTGGCTGGAACCCACACTGTTGCTGATTGCCTCACCGACGCATTGTGCGATACGATTCCTATCACCGATGACTTCGGCTTCGCACATCGTGGAGCTGTCGAAGCTTCTGCATGGCTTTGCGCTGAGTATGGAGAATCATTGAAGTATTTGGAGGACACACCAAATGGAGGAACACCAAAGATGGGTTTCCGCTTAAAGCCCTTCGTGTTGTTGGTGAAGGTAAGAATCGCACTACCAGGCAAATGTATCATGTTCGTAGATGTTTCAGTATCATCTGCAACATTTTTTTCTTTTGACCTTAGAAACAATTGATGGTATGAATAGCTATACTACAAAGTGTGATATAATAACATTCAGTTGGCCAACCAACAATTAGCTAATAACTAGTACCCACCAATTGATGCTGGTTCTTCCGTGGTCTGAGTTCATGTTCAGGAGAAAGGCTACGAAGTGATCTTGGTGGGCCATTCCCTCGGCGCTGCAGTGGCAGCAGTGTGCTGTGTGCAGTTGCGGGCCTCCGGTGTTGCTGCGCGATGCGTGTGCTTCGCGCCGCCTGCGACCATGGATCCCACAGCAGCGGCGCTGGCGTCCAGTTACATTACCAGCGTGGTCCATGACGACGATTGTATTCCGAGGATGTCCATTTTGTCACTGTTGGATCTGTACCTTGTTTGGTGGTTTTAACACATTTTATAGGTGGTTTTATTTCACATTTTCTAGGGGACTAGAGTGGTTGATAGAGGATAATAACCAACAAAATTGGCGGAAGAACTACTGGTTGATGGCTTCAAACATCTTGACTGTTCTTTGCCCCAATACTTGTGATGATTGATTAATTGATATTTTCCACGTGCGTTACAACCACCGACCAGGTACGAGGCGGTCGTTTCATACAATTGGTTGCCCAAAGCCAAGAGTTTGGTGGCAAAGATGCGAGCAGATCCGCAGCAAGCGTGGTTCTTGGACATAGGGGATAATGCCTTCAAGCGTACATTGGAGGAGCAGCTGGAGTTATTGTGGAAGGAGCAAGCGGCACAGATGTCGCAGTTGAACAAATTGGAGCGGCCACGCCGGGAAGCAACACCTTTGAGCATCCCTGGTTTCATCGTACACCTTTACAGGTGCCCGGTGAAAGGTCGTTGCACATGGACTGACCCCTGATGTAAATTGCATTGATTCGTATCAATGTATCATATGAATGTGAGTTGGTGAGTTGTGGCCTGTTGCTGTTACACAATTTGTTGCTGAGCTGTTGGTGTGTCCAGGTGTCCAGGTGGCTATGGGGTCATCAAGGCATCGGATACAGACTTCCGAAGCATCGAGCTGTCTCCCAGCATGGTCACGGACCACTTTTTGTCCAGCTACATTAGCTGCTTGGCTGCACAGCGCAACACTTAGGTGTTATGTTTTCTCATGTGGCGAACTGGGTCAATATTGACCAACCAATTTCATGGGGGATATTAACTCACAATAATAGTGATAAGACAATGGTTAGTGTTTTTTCTTTTAGTTTGTGACGATGTGTGATTTGCTTCGAGAAATCAGTGTGGCGATCAGTCAGATCCCTTGGTTCGCGGATGAATTTAATGGTTGGTCAGCCCAGGTTCGTTGGAATCTCTGACTGAGGGTGTGCAGGCAGCCCACCACAGCAAGCTGCAACAATTGCAACGTGGCTTTTCAGCGCCTGATATAGCTCTGCAGCTGCACGAGACAGCGAAATCAGTAGAAGAGTTGGTCTTGAAGGCCAGAGCCAAATTGCAACAGCGGCCAGATACCAGTTGAGGTCAGTTGAGATCACTTGAGATCAGTTGACAAGCTGAATCTAAGCTGAAGAGGTGAAGGCAAAGGTTGGCGGAGAGATGCTGGGAGCGGTCAGAGCTTGGAATGCACTGCCGGGCACGGCAATGGACATGGCGCAGGGATTTTTCGCCCTGAGAAGCCATCGCCCCGAAGCCACCGCTGACCGCCCTTGAGCTGCATGAAACTGTGGAGATGCTACGAGTCATGGGATGAATCCAATTCCCTGGAGCCTGGAGCAGAAATCCATGGCTCCAGAGTGGCTGATGCAGTTTGCAGAGCCGAAAAAATTGGAAATTTTAGAGTTCCTGCTTTTGGAGTTGCAGGAGTGTGATGCGTTTGCATGGACAAATGTTTGGTTCATTAACATTTGGAAGGAATGATTTCACACATATGTACATTGTATGCGCCGAAATACAGGCACAAGTCACGTAGGCTCAGTGATTGACTGATTTTGCCGTCAAATTTCATTGGAGCAATTCCACTTGGAGCTGAGACTGAGCTGAGGGATTGCTTGCCAGCCCGTGAGCATCATCTGATTCAGGGCAAGTGTTTTTTCCCCGGTAGCTTCAGATTCATGATGTTTCGTGACATGGGTGAGCAATCGGTTGGTCCCTTACAGGTCCCTTACAGCAGCACCGCAACCAATACACTTTGACATTTCGCACACTGAAAAACGAGCAGTTTGGTCAGGCGTTGAACTGATTGGACGACAAAGCTGAAGGCCCGTGAAACCGAATTCGAGACATGTGCTTTTGGTGTACACCTGGGAGGCATGATTTTAGCATATTTTACAGGTATTTGAGCATTTTGCCTATCACCCAGGTCACCTTGAAAAAACCTTTTGGTTCTCTTTCCAGAAGAGGCAGAGTGAAGAGATGTTGATCATTTTTACATCTCCCGTACGAACTGGTGGAAGGACAGAACTGCTTGAGTTTTCTCCAATTACTTGGAGTTGATTGCGGTGACAATCGAATCCTGCAGCCTTTTTGGTTTGAAGCCAGGTAGATGTGCCCCACGTGATGTGAGGCTCATGGAAGTCCTTGGGACTTGCGACACCTGGAAATTGCAGTGGCTGATTGCCAGATTGAACAGCTACAGCATCAGACTGGGAGATTTGGAGCCCGACTTCCGACTTGCACTTCTGCAGGACTTACCAAATCTTCCACCACTTCCAGTTGAAGATGTACCAACAGAAGCACTGTCAACTTTGGCACCAACATCAGTTTTCAGCAGATGTCGGAGCTTCTTCCACAAGCGTGTGGGGAAGGTTCGAACTGCTGTGGTGAACCTCTGGAGGTGCATGCCATTGCAAGTGGAGAAAGTCCTAGTGAAGCTTTTGGTGCAGTTCCTGATCCTGATAAGTTCCATTTGGTATGCCATCGATGTGACGCAAAACAAATATCCCAAGGCCATTGAAACCTTCAGCGGCTACATCTTTGTCGCTCGCCTAGCAGGTTTCGCATGTGCCTTGGAAACGGGGTTGCTCTATGGCAGCATGGCTCGCCGTTGGTTGAGCAAGTTCTCCTGCTGGGTTCTGCCTCGGAACTGGCCATTCTGCAAGGCCATGCTGGAAGCGCACCAAGAGATCCATATCGAAGCAGCTGTTGCGATGAACCTGTATGGTTTACTACATGTGGGGTGCCATTTACTTGGAACCATCCCAGCTTTTCTTCAGAAGAGTGCTGAGCAACTCAATGAGGTGATCGGATGTGCGCAGGAAAACCCACCCTTCTGGCTCGACTTGAGCCTTGAGTTCTTGGAATGGCCTCCATGTCCCCTTGATGAGGACACCAAGCCGCATCACTTTCTTGAAGCGCTTTTCATGACGATGCCAGCCGTGACAGGTCTCCTCCTCATCATGCTTCTTCTCTTGGTTGGCATCACAGGATACTTTCGGCATGCGAAGAGCCGTGGCCGCTGCAACTTTGACTACAAATGGTTTCAGAGGGTGCACGTCGTGGCCATCTGGCTGTGGCCAGTGCTTCTCTTTCTGCATGGCTCACAACAGTGGATCGGGATTGGAGCGCCTCTGGTACTCTTCGACCTCCTGGCCGTGGTTGCCTTCTGCTGCGGCCGTTTCCAACAGGCTCAGAGATGTGAGACCAACATCAAGCAGGTCATTGTTTGGCGGTCACCCAAAGGTCCTTCGTGGGTCCATATTGACTGCAGCCTTCCGAAGGGTTGCCGCTTTGTCCCGGGCATGTCTGCGAAGATCGCCTTTCCCAAAATTTCGTCTGAACGCCACAGTTTCTCCATCACCACTGGTGCGGAGGAAGGGGTCATTGGCTTCACCTTTCAGGTGGTTAGACGAGAGGAGTGTCCTCAGGCACTTCATGGACATTCAGGGATGTGTCAATTCTTGTTGTAACTCATGTTCTTGCCAGAAGGAGTGTTTTCATGCCTCATTGCAGGTTTGCAACATGGCCTGAATGATCTTGAATAATCTTGAATATGTTTTTGCACCAACGCAGGGTAACACAGCTTGATGGGCTTGATGCTGGATCCACATATGAGATCTATGATTCAGCGCGATGCGATAGAAAATAATCTTTGATTTGAGAAATGTTATTGCACAAACAAGTGATAGAATGCGTATAAATTTGTATCAAGTGAAACAAAGTGAAACTTCGCGAATAAAAAGGTGCTGCCATGAAATTTCGATCATTTTGCCTGTGTCTTTGTGGAGTGCTTCGGCTGTGTCAGGCGGGAGATTGGTGCAGGAAGGTGATCCAGAGACTGGCTGATGATGTGGAAGATCCCGAAACGCCGCTGCCGTCCGTGTCGATCTGTGGCGGCTTCATGGCAGCGATGCAATGGGCGTTGCGACGACCGGTGGTGGTCCTTATCGGACTGCGTCGCGCCATGACTCCTGTGATCTCGGTGGGCTGCGCCTTGGCCAACGGGCACAATGATGACCTGGTGGAAGCTGTGTGTCTGCTGGAGTCCTATGACAAGGATCATCTCACACCGATGCATCCGGAACTGTCTCAAGCGCAAGCGAGTGCGAAGGTCAAGATGCACTTCTTCTTGTCTGCAAGGTCCGCTGATGCGGAAGATGAACGCTTCAGAAGCTGGTTGAGGCAAGGAGCTAAGACTGCGATGCTCCAGACTCGGCTCACGCCTTCACGGCTGGCAGCGCGACCGCAGCTGGCGACCGAGCAGAAGTACATGGTGGTCACTTTGGGTTCCCCAGACTATGCTCAGCACATCGTGGACCTCGCCAGGCGCCATCCAGGGCTCCCTGTGGATGTCTTCGCCTGTGGCAATCCACAACTGCAGGCCGACGTCGCCGAAGCCTGCCACTTGGCCTACAGAGGTCACGTTTGAAAGGACAAAGAAACACAGAGATCCACAGCACATCATCAATATGGCTATGGGTTAAGCAGTTAACCATCAAGTTTATGGCTTATAATGACCAACCAATAGTAAGGGAAACAATGGTTAATGATGGGGGAACCAGGGGTACAGGGTGAACTGACCCACAGCCATATTCATCGACAAATAATGGTCAGAAAATACCATCGATCAATTTGGATTGAACATGGTCAACAAATGTCAACAAATAGTTTGATCAATCTGCAACCATTTCGACCCAAATCATTGAGATGAAGCCTGAGTTTCAAGGTGATGTGCCACTGAGGTCAAAGATGTGTGGATGAAAGACCTGGGCAACCCATCCGGCTTCACATGGAGTAAGGGCATTTTTGAGGCAGCTTCAGTAGACTTGAGGCATCCGATGGAAGCCACTTGTCCACTTAAACTGCCATCCCAGCCTTGTTTTGTTTGCAGCAACATGTTCTCGCTGCAGTACAGTTCCTTGGAGAGTCCAAGGCCGTCTTTTGGGTTCAAGCTTGATCAATCCGATTGCAGCCAATCGGATCCGAGTGCAGAGTTCGCTGATCGGATTCGAGTGTAGAGTTTGCGGATTTGTTGATCGGATTCTAATGTGCTGTGTGCAATTTGCTGATCAATTTCCGGTGTAGAGTTTCCGGATTTGCTAATTATGCTAATTGGATTCTAATGTACAGTGTGCATTTCGCTGATCGGATCCGAATGTAGAGTTTGCGGATTTGCTAATTTGATTCTAGTGTACAGTGTGCAGTTTGCTGTTCAAATTCGAGTGTAGAGTTTGCGGATTTGCTGATTGGATTCTAGTGTAAATTTGCTGATCGGATTCGAGTGCAGAGCAGAGTTTGCCGAGCGGGTTCAAGTGTAGATTTTGTGCTGATTTGTTGAGCGGATTCGAGCGCAAAGTTTGCTACGTAGGAATGTAATGGAATGCATGTATTAGACAATTGTGTTTAACTTTGGAGATTGCTACTCAATATACTAGTTTACTACTATGGAATACTGTATATTGATGTATATTTTAACTTAGGCTGTGCAATGTATAGCAAAGGGAGAGCTCGATCCGCAGGAGGGGCCACCCTTTCCTCAAGAATGCGGAGTCATAGAGTCTTGCGTATGAACGCGAGGCGTGGGTAAGAGTGGTTCATGGTTTGCTCTTCAATTTGTTTGGCTTGGCGAGTTTGGGAATGCCGCTCTTCAGCAAATCCTTGGTGCGGGCAAGCAGCCCTTCAAATGAGGTGGCAATGGTTTGTATCGTCGCATCCATTTGCAGACTCCAAGAAAGCTGAGGAAACGGGATTCCTGTTGTGTTCATTTTTTCCCACAGGCTTGTTTCAGCAGGTACCAGCGATGTTCATTTGCATCAAAATCATCAAAATTGTTTTATGTTCCAACATGTTCCAACTCGAAAGTGCTCACAGGGGGCTCAATGGTAGGCCACTTTGCTTTGCGTGTTTGCGCGAGGCCGACGCGTTTGACACAGCAACGAAGTCTCTCCCAAGCGTTGGAATAGCGTGATCAGCTTCCCAGGCAGGGCTGCTTGATTTTGTGGCTATTCTAAGACACGGGATCAGCATGGATTAACAAGGTTTAATTCTGTTTAATTGGTGGATATGATATGATTTGCTTGTATCATTTTGTATGAAATTGTATGTGCATATATGATTATATGTGCCATCAAAACAACGTCGGTGGTTGTTGCTGCAGCCTGCGCCCCTTGTGGAGGGTTGCGGAACCCGTAGATAACCGTGGTTAATCAAGGTTAGATTAACCACGGTCAATTAATCCTGGTTGGTAACCATATGGTTGATGATGATTGATGGTTACAGCACTCCACAGATTGGTTTGAAGATTGCCATCAACAGTCGGCCATGATCAGTAGCAGCACCATTCGTCATGTCTTGCCTGGGCCGAACCCTGTCCTTGCTAGAGTGATGTGTCGCCCCTGATTCGCTTTCACAAAATCCCTGCTCTTGCTGCAATAGCTGGTGTTTATTGGGGTGGACATGGCAATCATGACAGGAACATAGGTGACCTTATGTGCACCAACATGCACCATGATGTCAATGTACCTATTGGTGGGCAGCCAGCGGGGTACTGTTGCCGTATTTGTACCTGGTTGAATTCCTGTTCTTGATAATGTTTTTTGTTCTGTTTGGGAATGTTTGCGAACATTTTATCTATGTATGATCAACGGTGCTTAGTTGAATGCCTCGTGTCCATCGTTACCATAGTGATAGTTGGTTATGTATGTTGTGTGTGTGTGCAGATACTTCAATAGTTATCATTATGTAAATGAGTATAGTCAACATTATTACCACTATTGCTATTATCATTATTATTGTTATTACATATCTAAAAATAAGCTCTTTTTGCATATCTGAATTTTTTTTAGATATGTGAAAAACCTGAATGACTATTATGAATATAACTTATCCCATGACGGGACTTTGTTCGCTTCGTACCTTGGCACACGATTCGGCAGCATGAAAGTCGATCAGGTCATGATCAACACGTCAAGTTGTGGTGCCCCGCTTTTGAGGAAGATACAAGAGTTGTCATGAGTTAATTGAATATTAAATCGCTTGGTTTTGATCAGTTTGATTTTGATTTGCTCAAAGAAAGACGGTACTGTACAGCTTCAGTATAGAGGGATTTGACATGATTTGACACACACACACACACACACAATCCTCTTCTTCTTCTTGAACTATTGTAGTTGACAGTCTTTCCATCTCACGCTCCACATGCGCACCAGGCAAGAACAGAACACTAGATCGTCAATGATCAGCCATTTTTGTTTGAGTAGTTGACTTTTGAAGGACGCTGGGATGTAGATTTTTGACCAGTTTGGCAATGGTGCAAGAAGATGAAGCTCACTACAGCAAGCTGGTTGCGACCTTTGATGATGAGCCGGAGCCCTTCATTCAAATTGAGGAGAACAGCGGCGCAGGTAGAGGTGACATGAACAGTTCGGCACATCACCGGCGTGTTTACATCTACGTGAACATCTTTTCATTGTCACAAATTGATACAGTGTCACAGCAGTTTGACTGCCACTTCTTCATTCGCGCGATGTGGACGGAGCCGGAGCCTGCCAGTGAGTGGCAACCAAGCATAGTTTTCATGAATGCAGCAGCCCCAGTTGAATCCAACGACGTTGAGCTTTGTGTGTGTCCATGGCGGAAAGGGCTCAGGGGAGAACAGGTCATGCAGTGGAGAGCCGACATTCGCGGTACCTTCAAAGAAGGTTTCGAGTTGGAACACTTTCCCTTCGACGTTCAAGCGTTGACCATCACTGTGAGTTGCAATCGACCTTCCTCTGAGGTGACCCTCCTTGAAGACTGTTGCACAGGTTCGAAATCCATTTTGCGGAGCCAGTTCACAGTGATGACGGACTTTGACCTGTCTGGCCCCTTCATGCGAAACGAAATCGATGCGGAGATGAATAGGTATCCTTTGATTCATGTTTATTGCATCGGGCAAAGGCGGGCCGCATATTACCTTTGGAACATTGCCATGCCGAACTTTCTACTGAGCGCCCTGGTCTTCACATCCTTCGCGATTGCGAAAGAAGATCTGGCAGACCGCTTGAGTGTGACTCTGACGTTGGTGTTGACGTCCGTGGCTTTCAAATATATGGTTGCTCAAGAGCTGCCAAAGATCAGCTACTTGACACTCCTGGACAAGTACATCCTGTTGAGCTTCGCGTTTCTGGCCCTTGTGGGTGGACAAAACACCCTAGTGGCAGTTGTGGAGGATGAGGGCTATCCCTTTTCCATAGTTGATGTTTCCAGGTATGTGATTGAGGCAATCTTTGCGGCCATCCATTTGGTGCTGGGCGCTCTGAGTTTGTACTACATGTTTCTGGAGTCAAAGAAGTTGGCAAGATTGAAGAAGAGCCAATAGAATTTAGTACATTTCCGAGAGCTGCTCGTTTCACCAGCCCAAAGGTATATCCAATGGGAGAAACCAACCTGCAGCTGCATGTTTTCTGGGACAAAGGACTCCCAGAATGACATTTTCAAATTTTGAAAAAGACCCAAAGTCTTTGGATTTGATGTGCACAAACACACAGACACGCCCATGCCAACATGTCCCATTGGCAGTCCTGGCGTTGCACCATATTGATCAAAGTGATGAACTTTTTCTCACAAATTCATCACATTCATCTCAAAGGAATTTCTTCGTGGAAGAATTCTGTGCAAGCTTCAGTCGGGGGGGTACCCCCTGTCGCTGCATTGCCCAGGCAGTGTCGCTGCCCAGGGGACTCCATTGGTGCACAGGATGGCTGGGGGTTCCGTGGCACAGGATTGGCTAAACCCAAAGAGCCTGGGGCAGGGTGAAATCAGCTGGTGGCCTCAAACTTTGATTTGCAGTGCATGTGTCAGGTAGGCAAGAGATGACAAGAGGCTAAGAGACACGGGAAGTTTTCAACAGTTTTCAACAGTTGGTTGAGTGTAAAGGCATAATATGTGGAAGAAATTCCCAGGATCACTTCAGTTGAGGGGTGTTCGCTTGCAGTGAGCCGTTGCCATTCTGCAGGACACTTCTGCCAGGGGAGAATCTGTGGTCTCGGAGCGCGGAGAAAAACAGTGAGTTCGTTTTGATCCGCAATTGTTTGAAAGTTGCCAAAACCCAGCTGGTTGACGAACTTGGTGGTCACCACAAGTGGCTTGCAGACGTAATTGACAAACAAGAAGCGGGAAAGCAATTGCTCACAACATTTGACATAGCGAGCAGAACCAATCCATCCCAGAGCTCGGTTGA
>VSDK01005953.1:212051-236789 GCA_009767595.1 Symbiodinium kawagutii
ATTTTTAATTAATTAAATTATTTTTATATATATATATATATATATAATAAAAAAATAAATAATTTAAATTAAATATATTTAAAATATATATATTTAAATTAATTTATTTTTAAATTTATCTAATTATTATTTATATTTTTAAAAAATAATAAATTAATTAAATTAATAAAAATTAAAAAATAAAAAAATATAAAATAAATAATATTATATATATTTTTTAAAAAATAATTTAAAATTTAGAAATAAGAAAATAAAAATTATTAAATAAAAAATATATTAAATTTTTTTATTAATATAAAATAATATATTTAATTATTATTAAATTAGTAAAAAATATAAAATTAATTAATTAGGAATATAATAGTTATAAATAATTGGTTGTGAGATTTATTGGGTAATTCCTTTTATTTCCTCAGTTCGTAATTGGTACCTTTTTTTGCAATGGCATGTACAGATATTCGGAGATTTGTTTCATGTGTTGGCTTTGCTCGACGGCATGCGGCAAAGATACAACTACCTATGGTGAAAGAATATCTTACAAAGACCTTGTACCTCTTGACTTCGAAGAGCAATGAGATAATTCCTTCGGTAACTCCATCTTCAGTCAAACCTTCCACTCCCAGCATGGTTTCCCAGATGGCTTCATTAAAAACCGATCTCTCTGCTCCTTTAGTGACGGTGGTTCACCAAGCATGTGCAGCAGCGGTTTCCGATGCCGTCAGTGGCCTGGTAGGGCAGCTGAATGCATTGCTAGCATATTCTGACAGTATGAGTCATCGAATGGCCCAAGTAGAGCAAAGGCTTGCATATCAGGAGGCCGCCCTTGGTTTGAACAAAGCTATGGCCACGACAGAGGGAATGCTTTTTGGCACTCTGGGTTCGCCCAGTCCCACCGACCCTGACATTGTGAGGAGCAACGCCCATCAGCAGCTGATGTTAGGGTATACAAGGTGCCCAAGCCGCAAACGACACTTGGAAGTTGAAGACGCGGAGATTGAGCAAACCGCTGCATCAAGTTCACGCAGTTCGCCTGAATGGGAATAGTTAGTTGCTCTAGGATGTACACATTTAAGTTTTCTTGTATTCAAAGCGCTTTTGGCTCCCCCATTTGTCGGGTAGCTGCGCTGCTCGCCTCTGGCCCTAGGTCAGTCTCACCAGTGGAGATGGCGATGGAGAGAGAGAGAGAGAGAGAGAGAGATATATATATATATATATATAACTATATTTTTTTAATATTTAAATATATAAATGTAATATATTATATAAAATATATATCATATATTAAAATATTTTCGGCCAGACCGATTAGTCCAGGCAGAAAATACGCGACGAAATGTCTGCCACGAGCCATTTCACTCCTTCTAGGAGGCCCTGCCAAAGAGCGGCAAGCAAATCATCTAAAATGAATTCACATTTGTCACTGGTCAACTAACCATTGATGGTTTGTTAAGAATAGCAGTACTAACTGGTTAACTAACAAGCAAATAATAGTGGTTAACAATAGATAGTACTGGCTAGTACTTGTTAATAACTGTTATCTGGTTAACTAACAAGCAAATCATGCAAAAAACCTTGTGAACAATGGACAGTACTGGTTAATTAACAATACTTGATAATAGTTCATAATTGTTGATTGTTCATGATCTTTCTCTCTCTCTCTCATTCTCTCTTTCAATCGCCATACCAGTGTTAGTAATTACAACATTTCTGCGAATTGCTTGAATCACATTGGATTAATGCACAAGGACCCGGCACTGCCTAAGAAACATGCATGCATGAGAATGGGTAAGAATCGCATCTTGAATCTCATGCCTCCCCAGTGTAAGCGGAACAAGCCAATATACACCTCAGTACAAGTGCGCCACTGAGCATCTCAAACTGGGACACGATCCTGGGGAACCGGCCAGTGACGCCGCTTGATCTGCTCCAGCTGCAGGAAGTCACGAATCTCAGCAGCAGTCCTTGACCGTTGAATGGTGGCTGTTGCAGGGACGAGGGCATGCTGAGGGCAGCGCAGGGCACCGGGAAGATCTTGCTTGTTGGCAAAGATCAGTAGCGTAGCACCTGGAGCCAAGGAGTGTCTGCTTACCTCGAACCCCAATGTCTTCGGCCGATGAGATGCGGCACCTGCCAATCGTTCTTCCTGCAGAAGTCTTTCCTAAGCCGCAGCAGTTACAGCTGGTTGGGTTGATCAACTTTTTCTCTAATTCCTTGCAACTGTCCAACAAAAATCCATGGTGGCAAGATCAACCACCGCAGATTTCCAGCATCCAGGTAGTGCGTGTCAAGACGCCAGCTCCTGCCGGCAGTCCTCAGCCAGGTCAGCAAGGCCCAGCACAGGCTGCACAACCCCCCTCGGGTCCCGCGCCTCCAAGCGTTGCCGGTCCGCGGAATCCACGACCCAAATCAAACCGTCGGTGGCCTCGAAGTAGTTCCTGGAGAAAGTGCGAAAGTGTGTTCATGATCATCATTACTAATCACTACTCATTTGAATCATTTTAATTATTGTTAATATCTACTAATAATCATTACTGATAGTATCATTGAATCATTAGTAATAATTTCTACTAATCATTACTAATCACCAATCAGTTCATAATGGTTAAACTAGTATTTTGATCAACCTAGTTAGGTGAAAGTCGGCGAAAGCGATCAAAAAAAACTTAGTTAAGTAGGTGATTATATTGGAATAGAATTCATTTGATGAATGAACTTAAATGAACAATTAAACTATTAACATTGAATCCAGTAAATCATGAATACGAATCAATCATAAAAGAATATGCTGTGGCACCTCAGCTTTTCAACTCTCTCCTCCAATAACTTCGGATGGTCTTCTGCCCTCCGACGTCCCAAATATTCAGCTTGTAGCCTTCGTACCTCCGTACCAAGGGACCGTCGGGCAACGGCAACGCATGGCATGGCAACGTGGCGTGGCGTGGCGTGGCGTGACCATCTGCGATTGGCACTCCACGGTTTTGATGTTGAAGCCAAGCGTTGGGGAAATGGTGTCTACCGGCTCCCCATTGAACCTCAGACCGAACTGGTGCCATGAAGCGGGGCCACTAACCATGGCATACTGCGGTCTCGATGTCATTTCTGCCGGACCTGTCGTGGAAACTCAGGCCTCGGCTTCTTTAAGATGGTCGTCTTGCCTGGTACTCGATGGATACAAATGTGCACATGAATCAAGGCGAGTATGCACACGAACCTGGAAGGGGTGTAAGAAAAACAAATGCGCACAGAAGGTATGGGTGTGTGGCTACACCTGCGTTGTCCAGGCCCAACATGAGCAGTCGGATCTCCTGGCGCAATGACCCACGCGCGCATTGGAGGCATCTTATGGTCCCGGTGGCCCTGAAATCTGGTCCTTCTCCTCCTGCTTCATCTTCCTGCAAATGACATCGACATGCAGCAACAACAATTTGTAACAACAACAACAACAACAACAACAACAACAACAACAACAACAACAACAACAACATTTGTGTGCTGGACACTTCCATCACTGCTTGATATCTCCATTGCAACTGAACCTTTCATAGCTTTCCCTCCAGGGCAGCAGTCGCCTCAATATTTTCATCAGCCCCATGGCTGCTTGGAACGGGCGAACCGAACGTGGGATCGGAGATCTATCAACGCATTCACCGTGAACTTGCTGAGCTTGTAAATTCGTGCTCATGACTCATGAGCACACATCCCTTGCCAAAAAACATTCCACAAGAGAATAGAAACTAAGAAAGACAGTCGCCTGTATCTGCCTATGGGTTACGCATGCTGAAAGCAATTACTTTTTTTTGGGGGGGGCCAGGGCGTCCAGAGGATTTGCCCGGCAATTGCTTTGGTGCCGAGAATGGCTGAGCCAAAGTGGAGCCCTGAACAGCATCAGCTCACGTGAAATGCTGATGCAACGTCCCCCATGAGCTGCTCGAGCTCCCGCATCCCACGTTGTCCCGCACTTTGACTCCACTTTTGTTTCTGTTGCAGCTGAAGCTTCGAAGCTCCGACCTGGCAACAGCTGAAGCTTCAGCCCTTAGGTGGCCTTCGGCCACCTTGGTGCTCGTCGACCTTGTGGCCCAGCTCTGCCAGAAGATCAGCAGCACGTTTTCGACCCAGGGCACGGCCAAGGCCGTTCAGAATGTGCTGATTTGGCGCGATGCCGGCCTCGACGTATCCCAATGATTCGAAAGTTAAGATGTAAGGGGGCATGCCTATAGAGATAGAGCCAGATAAATATATAAATCAATCAATAAGCAGTCAAGTAGGTTTGCAGTTCAAGTGATGGGTGAATCCATGATGATCCAAGAACTCAATGAATTTGAACGGTAACCCCGGGAAATCAGGAGTTGTTCATTTGGGCGCGCTCATAAAAGAATAGAACAGGAATCGGAAAGCTTTCGCTAAATTTCCTTACTCTGAGCAATTAATGTTAGCTGACGTAATTGTATTCTGAAATGTCTACTCATATTTGTTCTTGACAATTGCTACGCAGGTTCGGGTGGCATATGTTCTGACAGTTGTGCTTTCTGGCATGTTGTCTGACACTCTCGCCGCCATACATTATGATACTCTCTGATGATACACATGACGGACTCACATGTGTTCTGGATGGTTCAGGCATGTGTTCCGACATACTGTCTAAAACGACTAAAAGTTCATTTGACATGTGTCTGGTTTGAAGAACTGACACTTCTTTGACAATCTTTTTGGACGGCATGGGCTTATACTATTCGGGCATGCGGCATGTGTTCAAATAGAAGGGCTGACCTCTCGATGGACACAAAGTGTCTGGCATCTGGACTGACATATTCTGTGACGAATGAATGGCATCACTAGTGCAATCTGGGGCCACCAAATAGGTAGGCCGAAGGCGGTAAAGGCAAAAAAACATGCAACAAAGCACGGAATACCAATAAGTATACATATAAACAAGGACAAACATATGTTCGACATTGGTAAGGCTGACACCTTCCAGCCTTTGCTCTGAGAAGAAACTCACCAGCATTTAGCAGAATGATCTGACACACATGTTGTTGAAATTTCTACGAAATGAAACAATAGATTTCACATTGTGTCAGTCACAATGATCTTCGGGTCATTTTGAAACAATGACCCATTTCACAGTTTCCAACTCACAGTTTCCCCCTACGATTCCAACCCTCAACTTCCCCGAAACTTGACGACCGTCCTCCAGGGCTTCCCTGATGCATTGCTCTGCTCTCTTGCTCTCCTTGGGCTTGGCCGTGGCATACGCCAAGAGCTGAGCGTAGATGAAGTACTCGTTCGGACGCTGCCCTGCCTTCTTCATCGCACAAGCCAAGTCCTGCCAGGAGCCAATGACTCGTTGGTGAATGGAGGAATGGTTCACTATAGCTCACTGGTCCAATGACTAGTTGGTGAATGGATGAATGGTTCATCATAGCTGGTGGTTTGTCTTCAATATGGTCGGTTTTCCTATTACATATCACTACTACCTGTTGCATCCTATTACGATGAGCATACTGGGCATCCTGCTGGATCGATCCCTGCAGCTAATATCTCTAGCACCAACATCCTCAAATGTCGTTCAGTCCTCCACTTCCTGCCAATGACCCCGATATGCAAAGGGCCGTGCAAGGGCAGAATACGTCACCACATGAGGCTCAAGACCTCTGGCTTGCATACGTCTGAAGATGCACAGCGCCATCTCAGTGTCTCCGGCTTTTCCACAGGCATCGATTACAGTGCTATAGACGATGGTGTCACTTTGCAACCCGGCAGCCTCCAAGCGTTCCAACCACTGAACTGCTTCCTCGGCTTTTCTTGCTTTGGCACAGGCATTGATCACGGAACTGTACGTGAGGACATTGGGTTTGATGCCCATCTCCAGCATCGTGTGATGCCAATACTCGGCCCGCTGCAGGTTTCCAGCATTGGCACATGCGTGGATGACAGCGCCGAAGCTCACGACATTGGGCTCGATGCCACGCTGCAACATCTCCTAAGGCGAAGTGGAGTCAAATGGGGATCAGTCAAGCCACCAGTCCAACCAAAAAAAGGTATAGTCTGGCAGTCACCTCCTAACAGTCAGACTACTTTGGTCACAGCCCTGGGATGTTTTCTCAGCCAGGGGCACAGGGTACCCACAGCCAAATCTGGTGTGACATGCACTGCCCCAAAGGTTATTCCATGTTTTTCCTGTATCTTGACCCAGCATGGCCCACCTTGCCTTTCAAACGCCTCAGCAGCGGCTAAATCTGTTAAATGTTTCGTATATTTTGATCCTGGAAATCCCTGTCGAGATCTCAGTCAGTAGTCGAAATGTTCCGATTTGTTCCTAGGCGAATGGTCAATCACCACTGGTAACCACTAGTCACAATATACATGTATGATTACCAAAAAAAAAATATAAACATGTTGTTTTGCCAGGGCCTCACTCGGATTTGCCCTGATGGTGCCCGCAATCGTTTAACGCCCGGCACCCTTCCCAGCCGTGTGGGGAAGCCAAGTATATATATATATATATATATATATCTATCTATCTATCTATCTATCTGTCTGTCTGTCTGTCTGTCTGTCTGTCTGTCTGTCTGTCTGTCTGTCTGTGTGTGTGTGTGCGTGTTTTTTCGAGGTTTCTCACCACTATTTACAAGTACCATGAATCGATGTCAAAATGCTTGCCTTGTTGTTGGTCATCATGACTGCCGCGTGCTTCACACTCAATGCAGAAATGGACATGCAACAAAGGCCTTCCTAACCTTTGCCCCAACACTTGACTACAAAAATGAAAGCAAACCTAAACAAAACTCAAAGACCCCCCAAGCAAACCACAACCAAAACAACAATGGACCTCAGAAAACCATACAACAAACCTTAACCTCACAAGACCCAAACACACCCTCAATACAGTAAAACTAAAGCAAAGCTCAACTAAGTTTTGAAAAAATCAGCCGTCCTTCGGACAGGCTTTGCAAAACGCAACATCAAAATGCTGAACCCCAACCCAGCCATCGCCAGTGGTGCTCCTGCATCCACTTCTCTGCCTTGTCCAAATCTCCTGCCTTGGCACATGCATCGATGAGACTGGCAAAGGTAGTGACGCTGGCATCCAGCTTCCGCTTCAACATGTCTTCCAACCAGCCCTCTGCTGCTTGGATGTTGCCTTTCACACCACAGGCGTGGATCAAAGAGTTGTAGCTCACAGTGTCCTGAGCTGCAAAAATCGAAACATGCAGGAACTCGCGACCAATCCCCAACCAGTCAGCTTTAGTTCATCCTAAAAACATCTAAATACGATTGTCGTATACCACCATCCAAACAAATCTCACATGATCTGATCCCAATCACCTCGGCCTGGGATGAGCTCATGAGATTAAAGCATTGCCGCCTGGCTGCCGGTTCCACTCCCATCTCCAGCATTTTGCTTTGCCAGTGCTGTGCCTTGTTCTCATCTCCCTTGCGCGCAAAGGCATGGATCACAGTGGCAAAGCTAATGACATTGGGCTGCACGCCTTTGTCCAACATACGCTGCAACCAGGACTCAGCACTCTGAGGACCACCCGCTTTGGCACATGCATCCAGCATGGTGTTGTAACCTCACACAGCAGGCTGGTGAGCTATCACGAAGTCACAACTCGGAAATCCCCAATCCCTCCCTTCCAATGTGGGAGTACCGCACTCAAGAGAAATCCCCAAGTCTCAAGACATCGGTTTTCCTTCAAAATGTTGACTCATGTGGCGGTTTCTTACAGAAGGACTAACTAAAAAATGCCTGGTTTATTACTACTTACTACTAAGAATGGCTAAAAATTGATTATTTTGGGCTACCCCTATAACCTAAGAACCCGCCATGTTGACCCGCCAGGCAGCTGCACAGTGTTGACTTCCCCTTCTCCTCCATGTAGCGCATCCATCTGCCAGCCTCAGCACAGTTCCCATCCTTGGCGTGTGATCGGAGCACCAGGTTGTAGCTGAGGGCATCGGGCAGGCCCCACTCGGCCTCGAACTTCTGCAGTAAGCGCACCAGTTTCTTGGTCTCTACACCTGGCGTTCGGGACACTGCGAAGTCAAAACTATAGGAATTGGTATAAAAATCTTAATGTGTTTCATGCGCATGTAAAAAATATGTCTTCTAATTACATGTTTGCAGCTGTTTGCATTCATTTATGCAAAAAAATATGCATCTATAGCTAAAGATTTGGTATAACAGACGAAACGAAGAAAAAAGGAAAGAAGTGCGAAAAGAGGATGAAAAAGCAAACATATTCCAAACATTTCCAAACACCTCTCTGAAAAGCTCGATCCAGGTCCCAGTTCAAATTGGCTTGCGCCGCTTTCAGAGAATCAGATTTGGACCCTGCAACTTTGAGAGCTGTCTTGGCTTTGGGATCTTTGCGTTGGGAGTTGCTTTGCCAAAGGTAAGCTTGTAGAGCAGCAAGTGCCAGTAAGGCACCAACCAACAAGTCTGCTGTGCCCCTGAGTTGCTTCAAGCTTGCCGCCTCAAACGAACCAGCACCACCGAAAAGCAACTGGTCCACTGCAAATACCAAGGCAACGAGCCCAGTTAAGACTCCCAGATGGACCGCTTTCTTGCTTGTCTCCGGCTTCACGTGCTTCACGTGCTCGACTTTCCCAGTATCAGATTGGCTCATCAATGAGCGAAATATGAATGAACGATATCGAAATCCGCAAGGCTTGCGGAAAGCACCAAGGGCTGTCTTGCAATAGCATCCCACAGGATGCTTGAGCTGAATTCACAACATGGGTAGCATCAGCTTGTGCAGTGAACTAGCAACAAAGTACAACATTGGCGCAACTACTTCTGATATTGGCATACGTTGGCGCACTTCAACTTCTTTTGCCACAATTCATTTCAATGGTTGCTTTGAACCTGTCACCGGTCTAGGCCGTTCATGAGAAAGCTTGCTTGGGGACAGACGGTGGTGTGGCATAGAGGACTGTCACACCTGGAAGCCTCATCTTCAGGTCGCACTGCTTCTCCAACGACAAGTATCACAACATTCGACATGCCCCCAGGATCTCTCCCCATCTCCATGGTCATCAGGTCTCCCTGTCTCAGTCAGGCGGAGGGACGAGATGGAACTGTAAACTGAACTGCCCGTGTCAACATTCAGCTCCAACACACGCGCCTCCCAGGCACTGCTTTACAATTTCTCGTCACTCCAACCGCGCCGCGGCCACGTTCTTGCGTTGAACTGCTGTCCTCCCCATGACTTGGAACATGACTTGGAACATGGACAATGTCAGGCATCAGGTCACGCAAATGGCCCAAAGAGCTTCCTGTAGGCTGGCAACCTGCAGGAAATAACTTCCGGCCACACCAGGCAAGTCCATCTTGTCACCACACACCTCCAGCTGCAGTGACCGAGTTCCAAAGCCTAGAAACCTTAGAGAAATCCATGTAGGTCTGGCAGCACACGCCACCTTTTGTATCACAGTTCCTTCCTGCAAAACCTGCAGCAGCTGCGCCTCCATGGTGACCTCCAGGGAACTATTCCAAGTCAAACGAAGACGAAACTCCTCAGCCGTGGTCTGCACCTCAAGTTCCTTACTCCAAAGTTGCCCCAAGCCGCTGTCTCGAGCTGCACCTGCTTCAGTACGCATGGTGCGGCACAAAGATCCGCTCAATGGAATCACGAGGTCCAATCCTTTCGCCTTGGCCATGAGAAACATCTGCTCCGCACTCTGGTCCTCCAACGTGCGCTGTCTCAAGTCGCCTCCCCACCAACGTTCACTGGCGACATCCTCGTGTTCCAATCTGCCTTGATCCAAGAAGTTCCTCATAGCAGGCCACTGCTTCAAATCGCCAGCTACATGCAGCAACGCAGCAGCTTCCCCACATCTACAGCAAGGCTGGCCTATCCGAAGTGGATGGCAGTGGCGCAGGTGTTCTCCACCCTCCTGTTCCGCGTAGATGCGAACACGGCTCTGGTGCGATGAGATGGGAAGAAACGCAAAGGCCATGAGGAGATCCACGGAGTCCGGGCAGTACAGCTCCACCTGGCAGTCACTCACCCAACTCACATGACCAATTCCAAGCGTGGTCCCAGGCCACAAGATCTCACAAACCTGACAAAGAAAGAGTAAACTGATGAAACTGAGCTAAAAAAAAAAGAATTCGAGGAAATGATGTGATATGATTTGATGTGTCCAGATAGATAGACACCTCAGCATGCCACTCGCCTGGCTAGAGGACACCAGGCCAGGATAGCGCAAGCGATGAAAGAGCTCCGTATGCCAAAGTTCGGGTTTGGACCAGGCAGGATGCCAGTCCACGGCTGGAAACAAGGACCATCGGCAGGGCAGAATTCGCATCACCTTGGCTTTCTCCACGCTCAAAGCATCCAAGAACTCCTCATCATTCAGAACGTTCAGAATATTTTGATCTCGAGGGCACGTTCCATCACCTTGCCCGGTCTTGCTCCACATAGCTGCCCTCAGTGTGAGCTCCGTAAAGTTGCCCTGGCGCATGCGGCGCAGGTTGTATAGCACCAGGCCAGCATTGAGGTGTTGGCCCAGGGCCGCTGCATAGGAAACGCCCAGGAACTGCTGCTGCAGCTGATGCCTGAGACCCCACAGCTGGGAGATGTCATCCATGACCACCACGTCGCCCAAGTCCATGGAGATCACCCAGTCCACATCTGTGGGAAGCCTTGGATATCAAAAGACAACACAGAAACCCAACAGGAAACCCTTAGAAACCCTTGACAGGGCACCACTGGGGGCCCTTTAATGGCTTTTCCTTCTCCCACTTGTGCCAAAATCCAAGTCATCTGTCAGAAATTAATCTGAACTTCACAAAAACCTAAGCACATGGAGCACATTGGGATCAATTGCGGTCACAAATATTGAAACTCTCAACTTGTTTGGTCCAATGCCCTTGGTACAAACTCTGGGGTCATCGGCGGTATCGGTATATCAAATTATGTCAAGCTCCAGGCCTCAATTCTTGCAGCAAGCAGCAGCTCATGGCATAGCACCCGCGCCAACATGGCCAGCTCGATGTTGTGATGAAAGAGGCATGTTGGATATTGCTTCCTTGGAATGATGAAGTATTGCAGGGGCCCCTCCGGACCCATGCCTTTGGCAAGGATTCCTTGCCACCCCGGTGATTCCAACGTTCAATCTAAGCAATTTAAGTGCGAAAATACTAACCTTTTGTAGGAGACAAATGTTCAAACGATAGCTGACAGCTTCAAAAACATGAACAGCAGCCACACAGCTTGGGATCGAAAGCCCATCCTTCCCTTTACTTTCATGACTGCACCAAGCATGACCAAGCATCATATACGATTGAAAGCGTTCCAACTTTGCAAAGTCAACCCGCTCAAATGATACTCCCTGCAGCAATGCTTCACCCCTCTCGCGATCCCAAACCCTGAGCCAATCACTCCAACCCTCCGAGTCCGACAACACGAAAATCCGAAGCTTTGCGAAAGACCGGTGCTGCAACAAACTTCGAAGAGTTACAATGCCACGTTCTGCCCAGGGCCCAACACAAACCACCTGCAAGGCTACAGGGGAGATCTCCTGAGTTGGACTTGGATCACCCTTGAGCTCTGAAACTTGCGGGCTGATCTGCGGAAGCAACCAGTACATCAAGAAGTCGTGGTTGGCAGCAGCGGCCTTGTATTGCAAACGAAGCTCCAACATCTCAGACTTCCAGTGGCATTCTTCTGGAGAGACTTCAGTGACCATTCTTCCAGTGGCAGCGGCAAGATGCCAAAGGCAGAACTGTTGAAATCCTTCGATGCGATGCATCGTTTTCACCATCAAACGGCTCAACTCAATGGCCTTCTGCCTAACATCCAGTGGTGTCTGTAGGCTACTGAGGCTACTCTTGAAGTCAAACATCTTGAGATTTGCTGCTTGGGCAGTGCCCTTCAGCAAGAGCGTCCAAGCATCCAAGCTCAGTACGTCGATATCCCGGAGGAAGTACCACAACAGATTCATGGCTTCTGCGTGATCCTCGTTCTCAGGTGGCACATCTACCAGGGTCAAGAATTGCTGGGTCGCATCTTCTGTGCAGCACTGCTGCATTAGATCTTGAAACTCCACTGGGCATCCTGCCAGTTCTGGAGTGGTCACTTCCAGATTGGGACAGCAGGTGATGTACAGTGACACGCTTGGGAAGCAAAACGCTTGCTGCAGACCCCACGGCGACATGCTTTACATTGCAACCACGCTCTGCCATGCTGCAGCATCACTCCGAGATGTCACATAGCCCTGGGAATCACACGAACTACCGTCTACTCAATTGCAAGACCGAAGTCAAAACTACTTATCCCTGGAGCCTGCAAAAAGCGAGACTGTTTTAACTCGCGGAGGCAAACTGTTCATTTTTCCAAGTAAGACTTGGTGTTGCTAAATCGGCCCGCACCAAAGGTGCAAAGTACATATGGATCGTCATAGCTGGGGCTGAGATATGCGTCCATGTCTTTGAAGCAACAACGAACCCACATGACTGACACGTTTTGGAAGATTGCCAACTTGCCAACGGCCCCCGACTTCTAGAGATTGAAATTCAACAGCTTTCCAAATAAATGAACAAGGTAGGAAACAAAACACAAGACAAAAAATCGCAATCGAGGTTCCACGGTTCCTCGAACCATGCCGAAAAAGAACTGGGAAACAAACACAGCAGGAACCAAAAGGAAAGAGCTCAGAAACGAATGGGAATCATTCAATAGGGGTAAAAAAATCCTGAATGAGTCAGCTTGAGCCGATCAATTTCTGCCAAGCACTTCTCAGCTGCTGACCGTGAAGGATTTTAAGTTTGCGAATGCCGCGCAACGTTACTATGGAGTTCAAGCATGGCCAGTATGATCACCAGCTAGACTCAGCTTCTGTTTGAGAAAACTCTCTCGGTGGTTGTGGTGACCAGCTCCACGACCCTCAGATCCCACATTGTTTGACAATCGCATCCTGCCATGGAGGTGGGGGGGCTCTGTGTATAGGTGTGGTCCATGCTGTGCTGCAGCCGTTGTATTGTGGAGGGAGTGCAGGGAGACATGGATTCCAATTTTCCAAGATCCCAGGGCTCAATTGCAAGCGTACACGCTTTTCCAGGGTTCTAAGGTTCCAAGGCCCAAAAGTTTGTCAGAGTTCTGAGGTTCCAAGCTTCAAGGTCAGGGTCAAAGGTTTCCGCTCCAAGATTTCCATAGATCCCATAGATTCCATAGAATTCCATCGATTTCCAGAGTTCGAGGGTTTCCGTGTTCATCATCATCATCATCATCATCATCATCATCATCATCATCATCATCATCATCATCATCACCATCATCATCATCATCATCATCATCATCTGGCCAGTGCAAATCACTCTCATCATTTCCTCACTCACTCACCAACTCGATCACCCGCTCGCTCGGTATGACTCGATCATCCTTCATCACCCGCGCGCTCCGTCCCTCTCTCTGCTCCTTCCCCCTTCTCGTCATCAGCATCATGATTCTATCAATCGCTCAGCAGTATGGCCATCCATGCTCATGCGTATCGTCCTCATCCTCATCAGTTACTACTGCTGCTGCTGCTGCTCCTCCTTCTCCTTTTCCTTTTCCTTCTTCATCATCACTCCTCACTCATCACTCATCATTTGCTATTCAGCCATTATTCATCATTCATCATTCATCATTCATCATTCATCATTCATCATCCATCATCCATCATCACTGATCCACATCATTACTCAATGTGCTTGCCCTTCTTTTTGCATGGCAAGTGCGGCTCTTTGGAGCTTATCTAAGGTGATGTTTAATGAGATATGGGGCCTTGCAATGGTCTGCTTTCCCATATGTAAACCCTTCGATTGGGCCAACATTGGGGACCTCAACGCGCACATGCCAAAAAATGCTAACAACAGGCAGACATGAAGCAGCGCTAGTCTCTGTCTGACCCCAGCAAGCTGATGTCCCTTTTTGTGAGCAGCGTACTCTGGGTGTCTGTCACCTGCCAACCCCAAGGATGTTGCGCAGCATGCTCGCGCCGGAGCGTTCTTGCCCTTGGCTGCGAGCCCGCTGCGCTTGGTCGTGATAGCCCATCTGTTGATAGTACTGCGCTTGCTGTTCGAAACTCTTCACCTTTGGCACCAACGCCAAAGCAAAGGCTTCTTGGCCATGCTTCCTCACAGGGGTTGGCCATGGCGTGGTCATGGAAGTTGCTGATGCTTCTGATAATGCTTCTGATCCTGTGAAATCTTCAGTCCAAGCGCCACAGCCTCACCCTTCATTTCTGAAATCCCACATACCAGGGCTGTCCACTGCCTCAAATCCTGAGCCCTGCAGCCAAGCTACAGAAAGGCATCAACGAAAGGTTCGTAACCAATTGGCGAGGTCACCTGGGCCGTTCACTTGGGCCACATTGGCCCATCCCAAGGTCTGAATTATGCGGTTCTATGCTTACATCACATCCACATCCGAAGGCCAGTCACCAAGATACTCCACCTTCCCAGCCACTGAGCCGGATCTTTCATCCAAAATCGGGCCGTCACCCCTCCCACCCGTCACAGCCCCTCCCACCTATCATAACCTCCTCCCACCTCTAGACCCCACCCCCCTCACCACAATCTCCAAGCTCCTCCAAGTGACGAGTTGTGCGAAGGTGTTGAGTTCCTCGAAGTTCTTGGCATTCGCCAGGCCCCGGATCTTGATTCGCCAGTAGCGCTTGTCCGAGATCTTCATCTGCGTGCGCAGCTGATCGGCCTCGCTGACCTCGCCCAGCTCCATCAACTTCAGCAAGGTGGTCACCAACGGCAAACCTCGTTGTGCACCAAGGGAGCACGGGAGGATGGCACGATGGCAGGATGGCACCGGTGGAAAGGTACCAGTCAGTGGTGAAAGTCACAAGTTTCTGCATCTGTCAGGTGTCTTGATGCCTGTCTGTCCAGCCCTTCTTTTGCAGATCTGTCGATGCCTGCCTGCTTACCTATCTATCTTTGTATGTCTTTCTTTGACTATGCATAAGTCGGTCTGATCTTATCGACTCACATCTGATCTTGTCTTACATTACCATTCACATTATCATTTCTTTCGTTCGATCTTTCTATTTCTTATCTGCTCATCTTACTCTCTATCCATCCGTCCACCGTCCCCCTATCTCTCAATCTATGACTCTATCTGCCGCAATCTAATCTTAATCTCATCAAATTCTATCTCTACTTCTCTCGATGTGTTTCTCTCTCTGTTCTGCTGCCTACACATCAAAGTCCGAAACAATTTAGCTTTGAGGGTCCACCAAGGAGCCCAGAAAGCGTTGAGATGAACGACCCCAGCTCTTGGCATTGGCCTTTTGTTCCAAGGAGACTTGAGCTGCAAGTAGATCCATCTCCTCGACACAGGCCTGTGCCATGAACTGCATGGCAGATTTCTCGGAATCCGTCGCCGAAGGGTCGTTTTCACCGAATAAGCCCTTGGAGAATCTCAGCAACTTCGTCCTGCCGTAGTCAAACTGGAAAAAAAACCGACTGAGGCTGGTTTAAATCACAACCAGTTCCTTTCACCACAGCTTTCTGGATGAGAAGAACCACCAATTTGAAATGGTGCCGCAAGATGTTTGCACATTCAACTACCTCTCGCAAGCGCACACTGCCAGGGTTTGCAGCCATGGCCCATGCCACGGCCAACCCTTCGGTTCCTCTCATCGTAGTTCTGCTGCCGGAACACCCGGTGCAGTGCCGCGAAGGCACTAAGGCGCTTGCGGTCCAAGAGATCATTCAGCGTCCGAGCGCGATCAAACTGCTCTCCCGCCATGAGCTGCTTGGTGACCATGTCACCTGACTTCACGGACGAAAAAACACGTGGGAACAAGGTGGGCCCCTGGCAGTTACAAGTTGGGTTTTAACCCCTATAACTGGTAGTTAATCCCAGTGAAGTTACTTATAAACCAACTTATAAGTGGTTGGGGGCCTACCTTCAAGTTACTTTAACAAACAAAGTAACAAATATAAAGGTTAAATATAGATAACAAAGTTGAATGTGTGAAGTTGTCTACAAAGATAACATATTTTTGTGGAATAAAGTCATTTCCACTAACAAGCAGACACATCTAATATCAGATAATGCGGAAACCACACTTTTACGGAGCTTCTACAGACATCGAAAGCGAAGTGGTACTGCTCATGCTGCTGAAGTGCATTCACCAGCGGCAACCTCTGAACTCGCAAACAGGCTCCAAAGAACACCCATGTCCCACCCCCTGGCCGCCCCTGGCCTACAACTTGCAAATCGTAGAGCTTCTCCTTGATGAGCCGAGCACAACTCTGGATGTCAGAGCCTCGCTCGCAAGGGTCGCCGCTGCAAGCAGCTGAGATGGCGGAATACATGAGATCCGGATCCCAGCTGCGTGCAGCTTTGTCCAAGGCAAGTCGTAGCATCAGTTCGCGGTCCTTCCTTGGCGAACGAGCTGCACGAGCTGCACCTGCTGTAGCTAAATGGTGGTTTCTCGAAATAGGTTTCTTTTTTAGCCATGTTTAGTTTGATTTCAACCATGTTTAGTATTGAACCAATGATTTTGGGGTCCCGTATTTTGAGAAACCATCAAATGTTTGATCATAAGGGTCAGGGCATGTCAGGGTTAACAAATGATCCATTGTGGCATGGTTCATAACTAGTTCACAACTGCACACACACGTCCACAAGTCACAGGTCAAGGGAACAATCTGCACTTGCCGAGGTTCTCGCCCCCTTCCCTGCTCAGTTGAACCAGGACCTGCACTTGTGCATGGCTGCGAGGTTCATGATTCAAAAGCACAGTGGCCAGAGTTGGTCTGTACGTCTCGGCGGCCACTCGAGCCACCTCTGCAAAACCTCGGTTTAAAGTGGACAGGTTTGAATGGGGTGGGTCTGGGTCACTCATAATTCAGGCTCTCCTATGCCATCCTATGCCCCGAGGACTCCTTCATGATCCTCTGAAATGTCAAGCGGCCAATCCCCGGGCACCGCTTGAACTTCTCCAGGATCGTTTGACAAAGCTCCTCGTCTGTCAGTGGTGATCCGCGCGCACGGATCTTTTCGCATGCCCAGTGGAAGAGCACCTTGTCGCAGGAATGACCCACCCACTCGCAGATTCGGATGGCCAACAGGTGGAAGTGGCGCTGCGCCAGTCTTTGGCTCAAACCTCACCACTGCCCCGGCTATGGGATGCAAAGAAACACATTTCAACCTTCATTAAAAGGCTTTGAAGACAAAATGCTACACTTGTACCATAGACTTCATCTTCACACGGTGGTTTCTCAAGTCACAGGGAACCCCCAAATTGTTTCGTTCATGACTAAAATTGATTAACATTGGATGGTTTGGGGTATGACTTGAGAAACAGGGAAGACAGCTCCGCCTGCCATGCCCAACTTCTCCAGCTGCGCCGCAGTGATGGGTATCTCAATGGGCTCCTTCCGAAGCTCGCGGCAAATTCGGAGAGTGCGGCAGACCTCACAGGTCCGAGAGCTGGTTCCTTTTCAAAGCTGCCCCAGGTACCCCAGGTATGCCCCAGGTATCCCCCAGGTATCCCCCAGGTATCCCCCAGGTATCCCCAAGTTTAGTATGCTGAATCTCACCCCGGAGTTCAAGGTCCGAATCTCATCCCAGAGTTCGAGCAGGTCCCAATTTCGGAGTTCCAGGGGGGCCCCAGCCCACAGCCTCGCGATGCCGGTCAGGGCAACCCGGAGTCTCGGTCAAGAAGTGCCGGCCGAAGCTGGCAGCTTTCAGCAAATTGTGGGAGGCCGGGGCCTCCTGGCGGCGGGTTGGATCTGGGCTTGTGCCAACATAAGGTAACCAATGGGCCCCGCCAAACAATGATGACTTTTATAGGGCTTTGGGGGGTACCCATAGGGAAACCATTGTGCCATACGGAAACCAGCTGTGCCAGGAAACCATTGGTTTTGGGGGCGCCATTATTTTTGGCACCCACTTGGAGCAACATCGCGGCCCGTGCATCCCAAAAACATATGACAAAAAAACAGCCAGGCACCACAGGTACAGGTGCAGCGCTAACTTCGTCCCGTCGCAGCCGGCCTCACAAAGAGCTGCATCCAAACAACTGGAAATTGCATCAGCCAGTTGGTCCTTGATGGGCCTCAATGACTCCTGCAGCTGACAGGTATGGAGTCAGGTCAAGTTGGCTGAGTTTTAACTTTTAGCTGGGACAAGGTCTTGGTCATACTCACTAGGGCAGGGACAAGGAAGTTTTGGAATTTCAACAATTTTGCCACCCATGTGAGTTTGGCTGATACAGACCTGGGAAGGGGGGAATAAAGACAGCCACTGAGCTTGGTTGTTTAGAAAAGGTTTGTAGAAACAAAGGCCAAACGGTGTCGGGCAGTCATCCTTTTTTTTTTCTGCCTCCTGCGGGGACCGAGGCTCAGGGGCAAGGAACCAATTAGTCCCTGCAACTCAAAGCCCTTAGGGCTGTAGCAAAACGTGGTGACGTTTGGGCAAAAAAATCAACTTCATCAACGGGCAAGCACTCGACTTGAGACCGTGCTGCACGACTTGCCGATTGGCCGCCAAGGCCAGCCGTGTCGCGGAGGTAATGGAGACGAACACAAGGAAGTCCAGCCAAGACGGACCGAATATGCCACAGGAGATCCAAACAATGTACTGCTCGAGTGCACCCCCAAGCAGCAATGGCGTCCAAGGCCGGCTTAGAGTCACTGTGGAGAATGCAAGGGTCAGCAGGCAAGGTGTCATGGATGTAGCAAAGGGCGACAAGTAGGCCATAAAGTTTGACACGGATATTGCCCCCGTGTGGCTGTTGCTGCGGGTGCCATGCAAGCCCGCTGAACGTACGCCATTGACACTCAGGGGTCGGGGCTCCCCACCACCAGCCATGAGCTTCATCCAAAGGGAGCGCCAAGCCCCAACCAGCCACGCCCAAGCGGGAGTTAAAGGAACCATCGCAAAAGATATGGATTGACGGCGTTGAAGCCGGGGCCGCAGCAACGTTGGCAGGCGGGCGGTGATACACTGAGCCGTCAGCAGCCAAAGCTGTCCAGTCATCAAACCCGGGCCGGTTGAACGAGGCCAAGTTCCAGTGCGCCAGCCACTTTAGGCACAGCTCGCTCCACAGATCGCGCATGGCAGCCAAGTCCCGGACTGGTTGACGGATTGAGTTTGCATGAAAAAAGCGCGCCAACTGTTCATGAACATCAGGCCAGCGACCGCGCCCGGCACGGCGGACGCCGGAGGACACACGCCACTGTGCTGAGCGCCAGTCCCGTTGGTAACTCCGGAGCTAGAAACGAAATGCGTGCATGCAAATAACTAAACTAACTTCTTGCTCCCCTCCTGTTGAAATGTAAAGAACCGAATGCCCCTACACAACAATTCCACAAAAATTCATTCACCTCCACGCGCAAAAACAAGCAAACAAAGTGCTAGAGCTGCGCAATCGCCTGTATGATCACACAAATGGCTCTGCCTGTTCCAAAGGCACAAAAACCCATGGGCTTTCACAACACGAACTCAGAAACACTCCACGCACTGTTTCCTGCATCTCAAAGATATAAGGTCTATTCTTAAAGAAGTAAAAAAGTAAAATCACAAGAACAAAAGAATCTTTGACCCAATGCTCTAGGCTCAAGAAGCTGCATGTTTCCACATTTTTGCACCCCTTGTCGAAGACCGAGGTATTTAGAGGTGGCACCTCATGCGCAAAAACATCCGAATCTGTGTGGTTCAGTCTCCGCCGGTATCATCACAAAAACGCATCTAACATAGCAAAAAACCTGCAGATTAGTTTCCTGCAATGGACTCATTAAAAACCATGAAAAAACATTACAGTAAACAAACAACAAAAATCCAAGCCCCCCAAATGCTAAAGAATCAGAACCCTGTCTTTGCACATTCCCCATCCTATTCGGTGTTTGCCTGGTCAGAAATGCCCATCACCCCTGCAGAAGAACTTCGTTGTGCAAAATAGACAAGATGAGATGTTTGCATCGGCTTACCACTGTTAACGTGTATGCTTACATTTACCTTTGCATTGCATTAGATTGTCTTTGCAACAAATCACATTATGTCATGTACCACTGCATGCACATGACCTGAGCATGTTGGATAATTTGCACTTACATAGTGCGGAAAACATAGGATTAGATGAACAGAAAATTACATGCAAAAGAGAACTATATAGCGGCCAAACTGCTCACAATAATCTGTCTTAAGTTGGCCCACTGTGACATCTTTTGGTGGTAAAGAACATAGAAACTCTTGCAAAGGAAAAATCATGAACCACTACAGAACAGCAACACATCAACACATTGAATAAACGGCCAGTTCGGAAACATGACCAAAGAATCACACGACTCGTGAAGCAAACAGAGTAGAGGCGGATGAAAAAGCAAACAAACTTCGCCTTGCATCTACACATCCATTAACTCTTGCGCACCACTTCCGATTATTTGTGTCATGAAATTTTCGGAAACCATTTATGCATTTATGCATTCATATGTTCCATAGTATTTCATTAGACCTGCCATTCTAAATCCCACGTAGATAGTCCTGACCCCGACCCCCAGAGTCCTGGGCACAAACATCTCCCTTTTCATACTGCTCCAGGGCGTACAAGAGCAGGGCTGGATTGTCGTAGCTACCAATGCTGAAGATGGACTCCACACTTTGGGGCACTCTTTGCACAAACTCGATCTTGTGTGTCCCCATGACTCGGCAACCATCGCATTCGGAAACCAGATGCAAGGGCGAGTCATACTGGTAAGGAATCCAGTCATTCCTGAGAAGCGGCACCCACTGCATCCCACTGCCGTCAAAGTCACGACCCCTTCACATCTTTCCGCGGCCAAGGGTCGAAGGCCCTCCAACCAAAAGACTGTGCGGAAAACCTCCAGCAGCTTGCTGCAGCACAGTCGCAACCAAGCCTACCCTAAGCAAACTGAGCAAATCCCAACTCTGCAACCCAGGTCACCGTTGTGATCAGATTGGGCCACCAAGTACATTGCGATACAATCGTCGCCACCTCAGCGTCTCCCTTGGAGCTGTCTGTTGGCAAGATGCAAGGGGATAGATGGGTGATGTTCCTTTCGCCGAGGTCCCAACACCACACCATCTGCTTGAATTGGATATTGCGTTCGATTTCCGCAGCTTCCTGATCAGTGTGCAAGGCGCATCTCCCAGTCGGGACAGCCCACACTGCTGCAACCATATGCAATCCACTCATACTGTATCTTGAGTCTTCACCCTGAATGCCCCAACTCCCATGAGGTTCTGCAGCGAAGCAGCCAAGAGGTTAAACTCATCACTCACAGAAAGCACCTGCACCAGAGACCGCAGTACTGGACATAGCCCACCCTCCTTTTGCCATCATGTCCCACCAATCTGAATGAGTTCAAGGTAGTTCAACCAGATCCATCTTACGACTCCCAATGACATGATATGACAACAAGACCAGTAGCAGCTCCCCATGGCGCACCTTAAACTTGCCCTGTTTACTCAAGCATGCCAGGAACCGGCCACTGTTCGACAAGGAGAGGGCCATAAATGGACCATCGTCGAGTCCAATATTTCCTTATCAGCGGCAAACAAAGGAAACTGACTCTGAATGATGCTCCTCGGCCAAAAGAAGAAAGAAGCAACACACAGCAATCACAAGAATCATTTACCGATACAGCAGGCAGGCAACATTGGTCACCATTAGATAACTGTGCTTTGCAACCACCTGTTGCATGCTTGGCCCTGCTACAGTGGCCCCCTGCCATTGCAGTAGAGCTTCTGGCGCTCTGCCTGCAGGTTGAATGATGCGGCCAATCTCACCCCCCTGACGTTAATTGGATAACGGTGGTTTATGATGGCTCATAGTGGTTGGTAGTTTTTGGAAATCATGAGGATTCATGATTGGTGGTGATCAAGCAATGATTCAAAGGTGGAGAGTGGTTGTGAGTACAATAGTGGATACCATTGGCAAATAATTATGGTTGATTGTGACCAATACTGGTCGGTGATGGCTGATAATGGTTACATCATACTGCCGGCATCTACTGTCTAATAGTGGTCAATACCGATAAACAATGGTTGATCATGTTCAACTAGAACTTAGTTGTTCCTTTGCGGGCAGGGGTTCTACTAGTGTCCATCACGATCATCAGGAGTGCCATCATCGAGTCATTTCGATTTGCTATGCCGGAAATGTTCACTCTACTTCCAGAGGGGGAGGTACCAAGTGGCGAGATGTTACATGCACGGCAAATCGAGACTTTTGTTTCAGCCATCGAAGGCAGGAAAAACAACTTCGTGAACCCAAGTGTTTTGGCAGTGGTCAAACCTGCTGTCATCAGTTCATAGCTGGCCAAGGCAGAGTCTTGCTCGATTCCCAATCCCACCCGACCTGTCTACCAGGAGCACTGGCCCATCGGCCGTACCAACAATGACCTGTACATCCTTGGTTGGACGCGACACAACAGGATGCGTGGGCCCCTCCCCATACGACCACCTTCTGTGACATGGGCAAGTTGGGCATGTGCAAAAAACTCCCTTGCGGTCCGCATGAGACAAGTTGCTGTTGAGTCCTCTGAAGGAGGCGGCAGCGCACAAATGCACAGAGGCGCCTGGGACCACAGCAAGCTTCATCAGCCAAGGATTATGTCAAGCCAAGGCTTGAACTCTGGATGTATCTCACCCCTGGCAGCCACATAAGCCTGCCACAAACATCTTTGCTGCAAAGGTGCCTTGGGTATACCCATGTCAGCAAAGCGATGACAGGCCTCGCCACAGCCAGAGCTCGAAAACTTCAGATTCTGGCATACGACAAAAACACACGTACGGTCATGTGCCCTCTGCCGCATGGGCACATCCTCCGACCGGGAGAGGGAAGTGTTCACAAAGAGGTTCAACTTTCTCGTCAGAACAGCCTCAGATTGTTGGATGTAACGGACTGTTAAGGAGCATCTTGAAACCGTTGAGACCAAAACCCAAAGAATCCAGGACCAAAGGCAAGTTCAAAGTTCCCAGTTCCACCAAAGTCACCACTTTTGCCAATCAATCCAGAATATTAACAATCAGTGAGATAATTTGTATGGAATGGTGCTTTGTCCTTGTTTGTCCTCCTCTCTGTGCTTGGTAAGTATTTGTAAGCCGCCACGACTTTTGGATTCTCTATGACTGCTTTCTGCCGAAAAAATCCTGAACCCTTGCATCATCCTGCGATTTTTCAGAACTTGAGGAGAGCAAAAACATCCTCGCCGACAGCAGGTGCCTTGTAACATGTGTCCAAGAGACAACTCCGCTTGGCCACAAGGAGGCCATAAGGGCACCACCTTCAGACTTGATACGCTCATCGATGGTGAACACGTGAAGGGGCTCACACATGACAGAATACCTGGTCCCGGCGGTGGAAAACACTTCGAACAAAAGATCTGCGACGCATGTCGTGCAAGCACAACAATGTGCTGCCGGTGCCCGTAGTAAATGAACATGAGTGCGAGTGGGAGCACGTAGCATCATGGAATGATATGATCGAATGAACATCATCACTATGACACGTCATCATCAGCAGTCAAATGCAACATCAGCAGTCAAACGCAACGACGACCATCATCATTGTCATTTTCCGTGGTCATTGACCGCCCTATCATCAAAACCACCGCGGCTATGAAAGGAAGCATGAATTTGCCAAAGCCACCACCCTCGTCCAATGCTACGGCAAGATACGTCCGGATCAAGCCAGATTCGAAAACACAGACCTTGGAGGGAAAAGCTGCGGCTGGAGGCCTG
This sequence comes from Symbiodinium kawagutii, assembly GCA_009767595.1. Classification (NCBI taxonomy): domain Eukaryota; class Dinophyceae; order Suessiales; family Symbiodiniaceae; genus Symbiodinium; species Symbiodinium kawagutii. The sequence continues at coordinate 235,769 of VSDK01005953.1, forward strand.
AAATCAATGCCGAACGGATCCATCTAGAAACATGTTGAACTCTTTGGTTGCACAACTGAACTTCCAAGAAATGGATCCGGCCCTTCAATTCCTTCAATCCAAGTGGCGAGAAATTCTTGTGCACTCCAACCCATGGCCACCAAACCTCAAGCCACTGAGGTCACTACGGCTCCCCATCCACATGGCCCTTCGCACCAAGCAGCCCGTGTGAGTCCATGGCGTTGATTGAATCAATCGCCCCGCAGCGGTCCAGGTCTGAAGATGGGTCTGCAGACTTTTCAGCGGCTGAAACACGTGCCTTGAAATGGCAACGTGGCAACGGGCGGGGACCTCAGGACCTGAAACGAGACACTTCACAGTGATATTTTGCGGGGCTACACAGTGATATTTTTCACTTCTGGGGCTAAAAGATCGAAACGATAACACGAATCGAAGCTCCATCGTGCACGTCTTCCTATGTGCCCTTTTTTGTGGCGGTCCAACAAGAGTTGTGGAACTTGTCGTCGAGTGACGAGCGATGATGACCGCAATTTCTTGCAGAGAAGGTGTCACTCAGACAATGCTTTCAACTCCCACTTGCTTGATACATCACCCATTCTGCATCCCCATCGCAGTGGGAAAAAGAGAAGAGTACCAGTGAAACACAAGAATTTGACATCTCCTAACTCCACCAAGGTTCTCATTTCGCACCGTTGCCACTGGCCTTAGGTTGAGGCAAAACAAAAGGCACAGTTTTTGGGCTTATCAAGGAGACGCGTAGAGCCAGCGTAGGGCGCATTGTTGTGCCCTTCATCTTCAATGTTTGGAACTTCCACGTCGTGTTTGTCCACCGGACCAATCATGGAAGCACAGCAGAATCAGAGACCCCAGATAGCAGGAACGGTCAACGACAATATGTATGTAATATAGATACATACAGATAGATATATAGATAGATAGATAGATAGATAGATAGATAGATAGATAGATAGATAGATAGATAGAAGATAGATAATGATAGATAGATAATGATAGATAGATA
>VSDK01005953.1:236937-252121 GCA_009767595.1 Symbiodinium kawagutii
TAATGATAGATAATGATAGATAATGATAGATAGATGGATGGATGGATGGATGGATGGATGGATGGATGGATGGATGGATGGATGGATGGATGGATGGATGGATGGATCGATAGATAGATAGATAGATAGATAGATAGATATACACATTTAACAACAACGTAATGAATATCCATCGCTCTGTGCGTAGACTGCGGTAAATCCCATTTCGAGCTTTACCTTCTCGCTGCCTCGCATGCCAAAGGACCCACCGTAGGGAGATCCTGCTGCAACACAGAATTGTAGCCGCTCCGGATCATCTGACCACTCCAAACTCTGACCCCCGCGCGGGTACACCTGAACCACAAGCACAAGATTTGACGCCTGGGAACAGCACTGAGTTGAAACCCAACAGATTTGGCCCCCGGAGACCACAGTCCCTCGGCGTGCCTCTTGCTTCCGGTACCATACGTCTGCAAGCCTCAAACAAGTCTTGGAAGAATCTGCATTCATTTTCAATCTACTTTACCCAATGCTGATGGGCTCTGAGCGCTGGGGTGATTTCCAACGAGTTGGCTCACATCGCAGGTTATTCATGCTGCTCTAAGAAAGACATGGCTACTGGGTCCTGTCAAATCCAAAGTAACAAGCTTTACGTGCACAAAAGCATGCACAATGATGCATTCCAAATGTCCCCAGATTCTAGTTCTTCTGATCAATGAGACCATGTGTATTTACATTATATTAGTAACTAGTACATCTAACGTCTACTATATACAACTGCAATTAGAATCATTTACATGTCGTCCATATATACACAGACAAAACTCGAAATGGACTCCAGACATATTGAAACTTCACAGTGCACAAGAATTGCCGCCCGCTAACTTCTGCCAATCGCTGCTCATGAGGCAAGACGGCGCTTCTTGCCATGGGTCTGTGGCATCGTTTAATCAATCCATGATGGTCCAATGATTTTAGCCAGTGGACCAATAATAGATCCTAATCCTAATGGTTAAAAATGTCACCTTGAAATTTCCAGATCAGCACCTACTTCTTGGAAGAAGGATGGAAAAGTGAAAGTTGTGACCAGCCGCAATCTGAATTACACTTTAAAGGCTTCACAGCTGCGGCTGTCAATGGCTGTCACTATGTCACATGATGCCTACTTGTACTTGCTTTGCATTTCAGCCATGGGCCCATGGGCCATGAACTGAAAGAAAATGTCAGTAGGAACACAAGCAAACATGGCGTAGCCACTGATACCGAAACTGTTATACTTCGAGTCAAGTCAATTCAATCACTCAACAAGGTCACCAGCTCGCCTTTTTTTGCTATCGCCACTGTCTTGAGCACGTTCGTTTGGCCGGTCCTTGTGTCGGACCCTGGGAAGGTCCTTGTGCCAGCCTTGCAGCTGGGATGTTGCCTTCCAAGATGTCAAACTCTCCCATGCCCGAATCAAAGTAAAACTTCATCTGCAGGAATTCTTGGCAATGGAGGAGCCAGGCTCGAACTGCCTCATCTGCTAGATAACTCCGCCAGTCCTGGTAATTGTCATTGTCAAGAAAGCGACAGTTTCGCCGATAGGCGCATTTGATGGTCATCTCATCATCAGCGCACTTGTGACGATGCCCCAGCAATCGGGGAGTCAGCTCGATGCTCTCGCACATTGCAGAGATGTCAGCTGGCACCTGCCAAGCAAGCTTAGTACGCTATACAGTTTACTTACATGGTCCTCGTCCTTGCACCTTTACAATCAGTTACATTGTTCTTACCTGCGGTGAGAAATGTTACCCCCACCTGGAACACATCCCGGCCACTCTCAGAACCATGGAAGTTCTCAAAGATCACGCCAATGACCCGAAGTCCTTTTTTCTGAGTCAGATGTCTAACGCACCTCCTAACTCCTTCGTAGTCGAAGAGATAGTCTCTGTCCTTGACCCTCTTCAACACACGAACACCATAGGTGGCTCCCACATTTGCAAAGTTCACCACCACCCTGTCCAAATCATAGGGCCTTCCTTCGTTGTCAAGAGCGTGTGCCCCAGGCATGTTGGGTGGCATCAAATTGGATGGCAGATTTGGTGTCCCTGGTCTTGATCCGAAGCCAGTGGTTGGGGGCTTTGATGGAGGCGTGGGGCCCGGTGTCCATTTGTGCGCAGGGATCACCGCACTCTCATTTGGGACGCCTGGATCCCCATGAGGTCCTCCTGGTCCCTGGCGCCATGGCGGGGCCGGATGGCTAGTAGCCTCCTCTGTCTCCATGGCCTCCTGTTCAAAGCTCCCGCCCTTCCGCGGTGCCGGCACTCGCTTGGTTGTTGGAGTGAACTTCTTCCAGTCTGCCTTGTAACCAGGCGGGGGGTGATCTGGAGGCTGCGGCCCACTAACTGCTGGGCCCAGGCCATGGGGCGGTGCATGAGCTGCGTTCTGAACTTGTTTCTGTTTGTCCAACTCCAACTGCTGGTGACCCCGAGCCGAGCCGTTTGCCCAATGTGATCCCCCACCGTACATTTTGGGAATTGAAGCCTTCTTAGGCTGGTAGGGCACTTTTGCTGGCTGGTTTGTTGGCTGTGGTGGCGGCGGCGGTGGAGCTGGTGCTTCTAGCGTTGGGTTCACTGCCATCGCTTGTGACTCTGAGGCTTCAATCAAAGAAGCCCAAAGCGTCTCAAAGTTCTTGGGCTCGACCACAGGTTGGTTTTCGCCAGCATCTGTCAAGCTTACGCGGACATCCTGCACTGCGGCAGCTTCTTCCGAGACTTGGAACACTACGGGCACATTGCGTAGAATGCTCAGAGCTTGTTCAGGCAATTGGGCGAGAGGAGTCTGCCGCGCTTTACTAATGTATTTCAAGAGCTTGGACACCTTGCCCTGGCTCAAGAGCCTACGCATGGAGGCCCGCTTTCCAGGTTCCGTCAGCAGTTGCTGCCGAACCTGTTCCTGCAACAGGGCCTCCACAGAACCCTGCCGTGGAGGCATAGGTGCAGCCTTCGCTGGAGCCATCCCTGGAGCCTTTGGTGGAGCTTTTGGTGGGGCCTTTGGTGCAGCCTTCACTGGCGCCTTGGCTGTGTCAAAACCACCCCCTGAGTTGGACGCGGTGGAGGCAGTGGAGGGCTCTGCTGGCTGTTCGGCAGCTTGGGGGTCAGTCGGATCAGCGGAGGGTCCGTACCAACTTCTGCCCTTGTTGCTGCCCTTGTTGTTGCCCTTATATTTGCCCTTGTTGTTGCCCTGGTTGGCACCCTTGCCCTTGGACACCCAAGGGGTTTGGGTTGGAGGATTCTTCCATTTGTTCCACTTATTTCCCTTGTTGGTCCATTTGTTTCCTTTGTTTGCTCCTTTGCCTCCTTTGTTTTCTTTGTTTTGCTGGCTCTTGCCCTTGCCCTTGGCTTCTTTTGGCGCAGGCGGAGGGGCTTCCACCACACTGACTATTTGACAATCATCATCGTCATCTTCCTCAGCGGCAGCGGATGAGCTCTGCGCTGGGTCTCCCTGAGGGTCGCCCTCATTGCTGTTTTGAGTCTGGCTTGCTGGAGCATCAGTTTCATCTTCAGTGCCCCAATCCACTTCTTCTTCTAGTCCTCCACCCTTTTCGTACACCTCCTGCTTGCTCTGTCTGCTCGGCTTGCTCTGCTTGCTGACTTCGGTGCCAGCCACAGTGCCCTCAGCAGCTCCGGTACCCTCGGTGTCTATGGTGAAACCCTCAACTTCCTCCTCTTCCTCCTCACCTGCATCGCCTGCATCCTCGCCTGCATCCTCGCCTGCATCCTCGCCTGCATCGCCTGCATCCTCACCTGCATCCTCGCCTGCATCTTCACCATCTGCGAAGATGGATTGGTACGGATCATAGAGAGCGCCGTCATCCAAGTTGCCCTCTTCACCTTCCTCCGCCATCCCAGCTTGAGCCAACAGCACTGCAAAGAAAGGCACGAAACTATATCCGATGGTATGAGGGTGGAAGGGGACAATCTGCGTCAACTGACCCTGGCTGGCATGGTGACGTTGGAAACCTGCCCGACTCCCAACACTCATCAACTTTCAAATTAGCTTTTGACTGGCGTGGCTGCTGTACATGCTATGGTTTAGCGGAAGCATTTGCCTCCATGAGAACTACGCAAAAACATAGGGCGGAGCCCGCACCAGAAAATGCAAGGTGCCAGATGCCGACATCACTTTCATGTTTTCCGGCAAAGGTACTTGCTCAAAGCTAGAGACTTCATTGAAAGCCCCCTCACATCTCAGCATACATAACGACATATTCTGCGAGGTCGTGAGCAGCGTCCCAACTTGTTTAGGCTCTGCCCCAGCCTGGCCGAAGATCACCATGTCTTTGTCATCTTTGGGCTCCAAAGATTCAGATGTTGGGACCACAAGATCTGCTGACAGAGGATCCGTTCGCTTCAGCTCCAGCACCTTCCCATGGAGCTCGCTGGCTGCATCCTGATCCGCCGCCACCACGGTGAAGATGCGGCGCCGCACGGCTCCACGGTGTTTGGTGCGGGTCAGGAGTTCCTGCCCAACGTAGCAGCCTTTGGTGAAAGAGATGAAATTCAACAAATCCAAATTGCCATGTAAAGGCATCACTTCATCGATCTTCAGGTCCCGTGGCCCCTCAGGAACGCTGCAGCAAATCCGCCAGAAATGGTAATCTGACAGCTTGCCACTGGCAGGAAGTGCTTGGGACACGGGCAAAATGGCACGTTGTCCCATCGCTGAGAAGCGAGGGTCCACGAAGAAATCTGACAACTCCATCGAGGTGCTGCCTGAAGCAGCGAGCTTGACAGGTACAGCGGCAGTATCCCACAGCCTGGAAAACCTGGAAACAAAGACCTGGTGGAGTTGAGGGATCCTTGTTATGGTCTGGCAGCTCTTGGGAACTGAGGGAGAATAGTACGGACCACCTCTTAAAACGCTTCAGCCACCTGCTTGCAGTCCTGCATCTGTTGAAGATACGGGTGGCAACAGCGCCATCGAATGGTAGCCTGTCGCGTGCAAAGAGATGACCTATGTCGGTCCAGGTCAATCTTGGATCGCCTGCAAATGAACTAGGGCTCTTCATATAAGTCAAACATCGACAGTTGGGCCCTCCATACGAGTCTAGCATCTACAGTTGGAACGCCCCAGCCTCACCACGAAACACCTGCCGCATGTCCAGAACCCCTCACTGCACCTTTGGAGACATCGTCAATGGTCAGTGGCTGCCGCAGTTTATGCCGCACCAGCAGCCGCTTGAGTGAGGCAATGACTGAATTGTGACAGTCCACCTTAAGCGTCGTCAGGGGTAGGAAGTCTTTCAACTACCACAACGACCACCACCATGACAATCACCGGGCCATTGCCAAGACCACCACCACCACCACTACCACCACCAACAACCACAACCACAACCAACAACCAACAACCAACAACCTACAACCAACAACCAACAACCAACAAGCAACAAGCAACAAGCAATAAGAAACAACAAACGACAACGTCGAACAACAAACAAAAATCAACCACCAACAAACAACATACAACAACCAACAAACAACCAACAATCCCAAACGCCAAATCATAAACCGCAAACATCAAACAACAAAGAACAAAGAACAAAGAACAACAGCAACACAACCAACACAAGCATCAAGCGATCATAACCACTGAGGGTCAGCAAGCTAGAGTACGTTTTTGGGTCAGAAACACCAAGCATTTTTGGACAGGACGTTTGGTTGAGATGTGGCGAAACTGACTGATGAGGGTTGGCGATGGTTGATGATTCACGACAACTGCTTTTGATCAAAATTTTCATGACGATTTTGGCGACGACGACGACAACAACAACGACGACAACGCAACGATGACGACGCAACGACGACGACGACGACGACGACGACGACGACGACGACGACGAAGACGAGGACGACGACGACGACAACGAGGAGGACGAGCTCGGAGGGACAACAACGACTGTACAACCACAACCAGCGCAACGAAAACAACCACATTGACAAAGACAATGACAGCCACAACGACGACAATGGCGACCACCACCACCATGACAATCTCATCGAGAACGACAATGCCAGCAACAATGACAAGGACAACAAGAAGCTCTTGAACAAGTGCTTTTCCAGCGTCATTGCACAAAGTTAAGGTGCCCACCAGGTATTCATTGGAGTCCTGTTGCTTGATGATTGTATCACAGAGCACCTTCCCCTTGGGCGACAAGAAAGCCGCTGCCATTGCTCCAGACTGCCGCAGCACATCCTGAGTGCAAAGGCCCTGCAGGAAGTTGCCACTGCCTTCTCCTGGCGGTGCCATCTCTAAGGGACCTGGCACCTACAATCCCCATGACTAAAGGGTGGAAAGAACACTATAAACCTACAGTAAGTGACCCAGATCAGTGATTTATATATATATATATGCATATTACAAAACTTTCAATACAGATACACTTAGCCATATATTTCAGGAACAATGCATCATTCTCAATTATTACAGCGACAGTGAAGTGATGACTCATGACACTTATAGACTGCGGCGTCTTCAGTGGTGATGCTGGAAAAAGTTTCAACTAAGCTCTGTCTCAAGAATTAACTAGTAAAATGCGAAATTATATATAAATCACCTGCTTTTTCGGTGCTGTACAGAGAAAGGCCTTAAGATATTTTTTAAAAAATATTAAAAAATTATGAAACATCTAAAGAAAGGCAAGGAATGTCATGGAATGTCCCCATACCGAAAATCTAGGAATCTAGGAGCTACTCTTGTGTTGAAATCGCAGAGCCCAAGTACACCATGAGGGCAGGGAATGACCAATGAAACTCTATGGCACTGGAGGTTCACCCATGCCACCCCAACAACGAGAGGAGCCCAGCCAGACAAACGGATTGGACGCAAGAAAATGACCATCACTGGAACTCGGATCGAGTTGTTGGAAAGCGTGCGCCTTTTTCCCTCCCACCCTAAACGTGAGGACGCCTGGGTTGTGTTCTTGCAATGAACCACGAGCTCCCCAGAAGAGTCTTCTGGAAACCAACCAGACTACAATCGCAACATGTGGACGCTGCCCAAGGAAAAAATCACACTGGTTGGAGGCTGAGGTGCCAGGGCCAAACTAACTCTCACAGCAACCAGGGTAAACCTTTCCGTGTGGACAGCTTCCACAGTACGATTGAGTGGGGCACCAACGATAGAGTTTGGGCCATGTCTGCACTAAACAATGCAATGTCGACCGATCGTGCCAGATCCTCTTAAATGGTATGGTCGTTGAAAACACACGTGGGAGTGAGTGAGAAATCCACGTTTGACAACGGCTGGCTGATGGCAAATAATTGTAGTTCTACTGATTGCTTGAGAGTTGTAACGGTTCATTGCATTTACAAGTATCTCTCTCTCTCTATCTGGTTAGTTCGGCAGGGGCTGAAGGCGACCTTTTAATACAGTATCAGCATGTGCCATTGTAGCAGCTCACAACACCAAACAGGCAGGCCTGCAATGCGCAAGATGGCGCGGTCAGAGAGCGCAACCAGGCGAGATGCTAAGCCCATGGCTGCGCAATTTCCTCTACCCGCCGTCCAAAAGATGTAGGTTTATGTTAAGGCTGTTCTGGTCTGGATCAGGCTCCAAACACAAACGCAAACATCTTGGAGCTTTTGGCAAGCAAAGCTCTCAAGGGCACCCTCTCATTCATCCAACTCCTGGAAAGTCCGAACCACAACTGAACGTGCGCACTGAATCACTTGCCTGCGAAATTGACACCGCAGCTCAGCCAGCACTAAGAGAGCGCAATTTGACCAAACGTCTGGGTTGCAACTTTGACTAGTCAGTAGGTCGTTTGCTGCTGTATTTGAGCACCACAGCTTTGCAGCACACTGGTTGGCTGACAAAGTCTCTCTTTCTGACTCCTGCCTTGAAAGTGACAGGGCTTTACAAATTTGTTGCTGCAATCCTGGTCTGCCAACATCCTCTTCTGCAAATATGAAGCATCAAATGAAGAGGACCTTCATGCCACAGCTGCTGGCAGTGCAGGCTGCGAGGTGTGCTTTTCATCTCTGCTCTCCATCGCTTGGGCAGCCGCAAACAGCAGCAGTTCCTGGAGAGCACCGCTGCCAGGTGTAGCTGTTTGTCCAGCACCGCTGATGTGGGAAGCCACTGAGAATCAAGATCTATCCGTACTAAGAGCCAGGCAATCGCCAAGCAATTTACCTCAGCAATGTGCCGTGTGTCTTTGATACATGGAAGCTTCATGCAGCAACACAGAAGGTTCTAGCGCTACAAGCGATCACGAGAATAAATCAAGTGCCAGGCCCGAACATGTTGACATCGTCAGAAGGCCTCAGTGACACAGTTGCAGTGCTTGCAGCGTGCCACCACTAAGTTCAACAGAGCAGCAGAAGAGCAACTACATGGCTTCCTTGCTCAACTTGCAACCCTGCGATCGTCCATGTCACGTCTTTTGCCCTGTTCCGGTCGGCTGAGCTTTCTCACATTCATTACATTGGAGGTTCACAGACCTTCCAGGACCTCCCCTCAATTGTGCAAGAAGTGAAATGATCGATCGCTACGCGGGCAGCCTCAGTATTACTTCTGGAGGAAGGTCAAGAATTCGTCCAAGGAGCAACTATCACCCTTGATGCCCACTGCAACCGCGGAATCCCCGCCCTTGATGATCTTGTCAAATGTATCGAGCTTGATCTTGTCACCGACTTCACTGACTAGGTGCCGCAAGAAAGGGATCTGAACTCTACCGGATGGATCACCAATGATGCCTTCATGAAGAAGAGTGCCAACGGCGGAAAAGGCATCATCATAGGACTTCACATAGTTCTTTCCATGTTCTTCGACCCAGCTCTGCATCGTCTGCAAGGACACAGGCTTGCCCATCCCATCCACTTTCTCAAGCTGCTCCCGAATGCCCTTCTCCTCATCCACATAGATTGTCAGCCCCATGGCCCGCAGAACGTAAGGCACATCTTGCAGGGCCAATAGCTTTGTCTTGCGGTCGCAGAAGTGCGGGAAGACATCCTTCACTTCGTATTGCGACGTGAAAGGTTCCTTACCTTTCTTACTGGATGCCTCCTTCTTGTCTGGCATGACTGGCCCAAGTGGCAGGCTGCAACCAGTCTCCCCGAGTTTGAGCTGGAACCGGCATCGGGAAGCTATGCAAAATCAAAGCATCAGAACTCCCAATATTTAACATGCGATAAATCAAAGCATCCGAAGCTCTACTTCTGTCTTGATGACTCTCATGTCACTCTTGCTGCACCCTGGCTTTGGACGAACACAAAACTCCCAGTACTCCCCATTCGGATCAACTCCTATGAAATCTCAAATCGTGTCTGTCTGCTATCAGCGGCAGACTCGGCAGGTGGGGCAAAAGCACCGATGCTTTCCAAGCCTCCCAGAAGCAATGGCATAATCTAGGCTCATGCGGTGCATATGACATCCTTTTGCTGTCTGAAATCCACTGTTAAAACATGATGGTGTCAACCACACAATATCCCCTGACTTTGGTTCGAACATGTTCAACCATGCTGCCCGAAACTGCAGCCCACTGCAATTTGCAAAAGGACTGGTGAATGCAATTATGTATAAGGCTCTTCAGATGTGATCACCCGCACGAAAATTGAAATGCTTTCATATTTGCACCCCAGGTCAATACTGTCGGGACTGGTGCCGCAGCTTCCGCTTTTGCCACGTTTTCATATTCCTTTTTGCCTGTGATATGCTTTGATCAAATCACCTTCGCTCTAGAATTGCCCAAGTGTCAGGGAAAACATGGCAAAACATCGTAAAACAATATGATCTGCCTGCATTCATGGACCTCTACGACTTCTTCTAGGGACATATTTGCCTACGGAATGGACCTCTTCAACCTACTTGCAAGCCGGAGACATGTAAGTTCTGATCAATGCTTGGAACCCATCTGGCACCCAAAGGAACGACCCAATAAAGGTGGCAAATCCCTCATTCCCAAAGCTCCTGCGGGCATCACGGCTGCGGCAACTTGGTCAAAGGCGGGCGGACTGGCCTTCAGCCATGGCTGTCACAGCATCGGTGCATCCCCGTGGCTCCCCATGAGCTCAGAGTAGGACCCAACCGAAGCGGCAAATCACTGCTGTGATGTTGTCACCTCAAGCCAATGGCGAGAACCTCAAAACCTGGGCCTAGTAAGCGCTTTGAAGACGTCTACAGTCCGGCTTGAGGATTTATTCTTCGCTGGTTCTTGTGTATGGGCAATGTGGACCATGAGATGAAGCACCGGATCTGCGAGCACAACATCAACCTGGAACCCTGCATTGCCTGCAGACAATCAAAGAAGTTATAACAAGTTCCAAACAAGTTCCCCTGAGAAGTGCGCGGCTTCCTTTCCGCAGAGCAGTGTTGACAACCTCTTTGGCAGCCCTGACAGGTACAGCACGTGTGATCAACCTTATGACTGATCCAATGCACTGCCATGATCACAGTCAGCAAATGCATGAGAATTGAAACTGTCCAGTGGGTTTCCCCGCAAATAAATAAAACCAAAGGACTGGGTCGAATTTGTTTCAACCCTGGAAATGAGATCCTCTTCCAATATTGCTGTCACTTTCAAATGTGGAAAGAAAAGCATCACTTTCGAAACCTCACAGCATCTTTGCCATTGGCCATGGCACGCCAAATGATGTCGGCCACTTCCTGGCACAAGCTGAACAGGTGACTTCCAGGTAGGAAAACAGGCCCCTGGATGCCCTTGAACTTTACCTCGGCTTCAGCCATTCATGGAAGGCCCTTCCAACTGAGTCCAATCTGCAGAATCCTTCACTGCTTTGGCGGCGCTTCCAGAGAAGCCAATGTGACAAAATATGCCAAGGGTGGAAGTGGCAACACTGCCCATCATGAACGGGGCATATGTGAGCACCAGAATCCTTATATAACATCTCCTTACCAACCTTAGCACATGAAACTATCACAGGAACCATTGGATGAGCATCCCGAGCATTCACAACACTGGCATCAACACACCCGCGACTGGTGGAGTTTCCAGCCATCCCTGCCATCTGCCCGCCAGCCTGGTCGCTGAGAACATCGAAAGCCCCATCGCTGGCCAAGACACAGGCCCAATCCTCCGGCACCTGCCACTTGCTCCAAAGGATACAGATTCCACAGTGCATCTGGTAGTTTCACGGTAGAGTTGCTTCCAGTTCAAAATACCGTTACCAATGCTACCTGCAAACTTGAGGAAAACGATCCAAGTCTGAGAAACACGAATCTCCACCAGGACTTGTCTTTGCGGCGGCGCGATGACTCGCACCCAAGCGTTGCTGTGTCCCAAAGAGAAATGTCTTGACGCCGCCCCCACGGATCAGCAGGAGCGTACCAGGTCAACCACTTTGACGTCCGGAGTGGCAGTGACCTGTGAGGGCTTCCCCGCCAAAGACAAATCTAGATCGGTTAAGCTCTGCAAAGAGTATCGTATGGCCCATCCTACCAAATCAGTGTGGGCTCAAGAACTCACGATGCAAGCAATGCAAGCGGTTGGGAGCAAAACATATGGATGACCACGTCACTATGATGTCACCATGTTGAGGAATCTCTTAAGCCGTGTCTCAGGCCCGAACGATTGGATCTGGGTGCTTGAAGGTGGGATCTCCAAAGCCCCTGCAGGTGGACAAGAACCTCAGGGAGGACTGTCAGATCGCGTGCAGGAACAGTTTGCACAGCAAAGTTTTCAGAAAATAACGTGAGGTGTACATGCTACTGCCATGCCATAGTGAGACACCTGCTTTGCCATATTACTACCGCCATTGCACGGCCTTGCTCATGGCTTTGCATGACTTTTGAACAAGCCAAGCAGTCGCCAGTTTGACCTGGGCTCCACGGCCACATCATCTGCTGCGATTCCTTTTTGCCCTGACACTTGCGGTCCACTGGGCGAAGAAAGCGCTTCACTTGAGCTTGGTCTCAAATGGTCCCAACATTTTGGGCACATAAGGTCTGCCACTACAACGGAACTCCTCCGGAAAACCAAGTACGCGAGGCTGATATGCACAAGAGAGTGCAGTTCAGGAGGGCCCAGTTGCAACTGAGGATTTTGCAGCAGCGAACCTTTTGTTGCGACAGTAGATCCATGGCGGGAATATTTCACAATATTTCATATTTCTAACTTTTGATCTGTTCACCGGCACATCCACCACTTGCAGCCTGCTGTAGTTGGTGCCTAGCCCACTCTTCATCCATCCCAGTCCTTCTGCAGTTCCTTTGCCATTTTGTTTTCCGGTCTTGGCCTCGCTTTGGTGCCCATCAAGGATGGTGGAGGTTATATACCCAGTCTGGAAAACCAGGCAATTGGAGTGCGGCTACGCAGAAAACAAATTGCAAAAACATATCATGTGGGGTCGTCCTTAATCAAGTGCTTTCCTCCCACAATCCCTTAATGATCATTCTTCGATGGCTCGCGGGTTCGCATTGCTCCTGCACATAGATGTGGCTTCCACAAGTTTCACACAACGGTCATGTCCTACCTACCGGTGCAACAGTCGTCTGAGGAGGCTGGCCCAACACGCCACACTTTGTGCGCATCACGAACCACAAGGCCACCAGCTTTCTCAATCTGAGAGGCTGGGAAAACCGTCAATGGCAGGTGTAGGTGGTGTGTGGGGGGAGGAGGCGCTAGTCAGCATAATCTTTGAGGCTTTAAGGGTTGCGTGTCGTGTGCACCTATCACTTTACCCATATCGATCACCAATTTATTCCATTGGAAGATGGGAGTGAAAAATTTGGTGCAGGGCTTCTGGGCGTGGACCTGTGACTTGAGGTCAAAACTCTTCGCTTCTCATCGGCACCTGACTGTAAAGCATGCCATGGCTAGCTGCATATGCAACGCAGCGAAGTGAAACCCGAAGCCAGCCGCTTGTATCTGGAACAAATGTGAGCACATGATGGATGCCAAACTTCATCATGTCCGGCATTCCCGTGATCCTCAGATGGTTTATCCCCAGCTATTTTTATGGTGAAACTGGGGTGTGGTTTATTGACACCTAGATCTACCATGATCCGATTTTCCCGAGTTCTTGCTCCTTCCCCTTGCAACTGGCCCAGCTCCACTTGCTCCGTCAAGGGGCGTTGAGGTCGATGATCTTCGGAGATGCGCAAGCCCTGACCTTGGGGAAACGAATAAGTTCAACAGTTTGCAACGGGGTGTGCTTCAACCAGCATCGGCAGCCACAACCTTTCACATAATTTTGAAAGGCAAAGTTTAAGGCACTTTTTGTTCCGCCAAAAGGTCAATCTTCATTTGCTTTCAGCACTGCAGGGCAATGCTTTTTCAAGTGCCCCAGCGGTACAGCCTCCCCTCAGCTGTATCAGAAGCTCAAGCTTCTGCTCCCCTTCTTTGGCTCAGAACTCTTCCATTCGTGTCACTTCAGAGTTCTCCAAGTTGCGCTTTCGCTGCTGCTGTCGCTTGAACTGCGCGAGGCTCATGCGCTGAGTTGATTTCTGTTCCTTGCCCTGGGTCTCGGCAGTCTCGGTCTCAGAACAAAGGGTGCCAACTTGCAGCAGGGCAGACATGTCAAGCACACGATAAGTCTTGCCATCCATCTCGAAGGTAGGTTCCTGTTGATCCATACCCTGCAACGTCAGCTTCACAACTCGATCTTCTGGCTCCACAGCTTCAGATTTGTCGCCGGTCATCGGCGTCATCAATGTCATCGGGTCTCCTTTCCCTTCTTTGACCAAATCATCCTTGGTGGCCTCGGATCCTGCAGGAGTCGACTGGTCACTTAGCTAAAAACTAAACATTGAAACAACTACCAAGAGATAGAAGAGTCATACTGACTTTGCAACTTCCAACTCGAACACATCCCACGCCCCAACTTTTCAGCCCACCTTCAGTGAGATTCTTTCGAATTGGCTTGGCCACTTTCCCAGGAGTTTCATCCAGGAAGCACCTGGATGCCCGCCTGGGTCTTGCAGGGGTTTGATCCATGCCTGCAATGACTACGCGCGAGTGGTTGACCCGGTGAGCTGGAGCCCAACTGCGGAAAGAGAAATTTCAAAACAAAATGACTTCAACAAAATGAAGAAAACGAAAATGAAAATGATGCAAATAAACAGAAATAGAAAGAATACTGTAGAAAAATGTGATGCAACAGAAAGATGCAAAGACAATGATGCAAAGCCTCTCCGGAGCTTCCCACATTGATCTTACCAAACCGCAGCAAGTTCCCACCTCCTCTGAGGCCTCCAGGGTTCCACACGGCCTCTGAGCAACACGGCTCGACAGTCACCTGCCCAGGGCACAAAGAGCTTTGCCCCCCCCGCGCAGGCGGAAAGGGCGCATGACAGGTGAGCCCTGGCGCATGACAGGCGAGCCCTGAGGATCCCCACACCTCCCAGAGCTCTCGCCTCTGAAGCACGCGCTGGGGCGAAATTTTCGAAAATTTGTGGTGGATCAGCCGTTTGATGGTGAATCACCAGCGGTGGTGCTTCATCGCTACAGATCCAACACCACTTAGCAGCCGACAACAGTCCCAGGTTGTTTTTCTGGAACCGGCTCCTCCTGGAAGCCACAGGGCACAACCAAAAGTTTTGGAAATCGATGCCACACCAGGTGATCAAACGGAGATACACCGAGCCAGCTCCATCCGAACCCATAGCAGCCAGTGTCTCCTTTGGTTTTGGCCACAATGCAGCGCAACCAGTGGGGGCTTTGGCCTTGAGGTGCAAGGCAACGAGGGGCAATGAGCCACAACCAGGGGACGAGAAACGGCTGCTGACGGCTAGACCTCCACTGGTGCTGTGAAGCCATGAGATACCAAGGCCACAATGCCTCGTCACCACAGGTCTGTGACCCTGGGAATCTCTGAGAATCTGTGGGAATTTCTGGGCCGATCCCCGGGGCTCTTGCCGGTGGATCCCTCTTGGATGTCCTTCTTTTTGGCAGATTGCAGCCACGCCTCGACAAGTCAGCCGTGGGCAAGTTGTTGGCAAACACGCCGCTTCCACTTCAGCAATCTAAAAGCATCACAAATCATCAAAATCATGTGCTTCCAAGTGTTTCGGACAAATGCATGGACAAATGAAAAGCTGTAAGGGCATGATGATGCTGCTGCTGCTGCTGATGATGATGATGATGATGATGATGATGATGATGATGCTGACGATGACGATGATGACGATGATGACGATGAGGACAATGATGACGATGATGATGATGATCATGATGATGATGATGATGATGACGATGATG
>VSDK01005953.1:257393-272470 GCA_009767595.1 Symbiodinium kawagutii
TGGCAGGTCAAAACAATGTTGCGTGGTGTTTTGAAGGTGCCATGCGCAGCCGGTGTCGTGAACCACAAGAAAATGAAACCACCGTTGCCAGAAGGGTGACCCATGCAATAGCCAATGCTTCAGGCTAAACGCGCGACCCAACAAAAAAATGAGAACTACGACCCAGCGTCCGTTCGCGGTCAAGCCAAAACGCCCGGGAAAAGTCCATCGGCAACCCTCATGCTTGAAGAAATGCAAAGAATAATCCGCTCCATGACTTCTATGTAGCGAGGTATGATGAAGCAAGGCATCCCCGAAAGGAAGACTGACAAATCACAAGGGATAGGGGGAAAAATCCAAGCCATGAACTTTGCAAAGGCATGTTGAGGCACGATGTGGCATCACAAAGTATGATGAGGCGTGCACTGGATGAGAAACACCATACAGTATCATAAGAAATGATGAGGTTTGATGAGGGATAATGGGGCATTTTGGTGTAAATGATGAGGTAGAACGATTCGCTCTGGGGAAGTAATGGTGAGGAACGATATGATGTGCAGGAGACGCGAGACAAGCCCTAAAGTGGAACACAAAAACATGGCGGATCTCTTTGCGGACCAAAGAGAAAGGAAAACAATTGGCAAACAGAGAGAGAGAGAAGGGAGAAGAAGGGAGACAAGGAGAGACAAAGGGAGGCAAGGAGAGACAAAGGGACACTATAGAAATGAAATCATGAGGGACAAGATCCGTTCTCAGCTGGCAGCAGCTCCGGGAAGAACTTGGAAACAAATGGGAGACAAATTAGAAACAAGTGGGAAAACAGGGGGGACTAGGACAGGCTGGTGGAAGGGCATGGCTTAAAGTGATGCAAATGGGAGAAAAGTGGGAGACAAGGAGAAGTGATGGTGCAACAGCATGGCTTCAAGTGGGGAAACAAATGGGAGACCATGGGAGACAGGGATGACATGATGGAATAAGAGTCGTTTCTAGCAAGAACTCAGAACTTCCCCCACATGCAATACTAAAGCCGTTTAGCAGCCTTGAGGAATGTCCAATTTCCACTCCAGGATGGCTTTAAGGATAATTTCCCTCTTAGTAATGGCCCACTATTGGATGGTGAGCACCGCCATTGAACTGGCCAAACCCATGGCCCATAGCATCTTCACGGCCGCTGAGATCCCCCGCTCTGGTGCCATGAAAGAGACCACCCGGCCTCAGACCGTCACCGCTGAGAGCCGCTCTGAGGACGCTGCGGCTGGGTGCCCATGCTGCGGCGGCACTTGGGAACCATTTGGCGCCCCTTGTGCTGGGATGAAAAGATCCGGCCCCTGGCACCAGGGCAAGCTCTGCAACCGCATATTTCACTCAGCTCGGCAAGCGAGGATTCCAAATTCGAAAAGATTCACAAGTTGCGTGAGCAGCGTGAAAGTTTGGACCTCATTCTTTCTCGCAGCGGAACCAAACCGGAAGACACATGCAAAAGAGGGCGGGAGACAGCTGGAAGCCAAGTGAAAGCCCACAGGCGCAAAACAAGTTGGCAGACAAGCGCCAAACCAATGCGAGACAAAGTTGAAAACACGAATGTACAAGAACAAGTGCAAGACAAATGCAACACCAACCAAAAAAATCTAGAACACACATGGAAAACAATTGGGCACACGTGGGAGACCAGTCAAAAACTGGTGAGAGCCAAATATAAAAGAACTGGACGATGTGTAGGAGACAAGTGCTAGAGAATTAGAAACAAACAAAGAAAGATCTGAAAGACAAGTGTCAAACAGCTGGGCCGGACATAATCAGGATACAAGTGGAAAAGGTGGTGTGAAACAGAACTGAGAGACAAAATGAAATCCAATGAAAAAGAACTGAGACGAAAGTGGGAGAACAAATCGATGAGCAGCAAGTGCAAAAGAACTTGAAGAATCTTGGAGATAAATGGTGGTTTCTCAAAGTAGGGACCCCTAAAATTATCCAATCTTCACCAGTAACCCATTTTTCGGGGGCTCCTAATTCTAATAACCCTCAAATGGGCTACAAACGGAAAACACCTCCGAGACAGATCGCCGGTGAGAGACAACTGGGAGACGGGAGGAAGACAAGTGGGAGACAAACGAGAAGTCAAAAACACATCTAAGTAAACAAGTTGGGAAACCTGGGAAACACGTTACAAACAAGTTACCAAAATATAGAAAAAGAGCTGTCAGGCAAGGCTCAAGGTCGCAGACCCATGAGAACTGAAAAACATACAAGAGACAAATGGAAAAGAACTTGAAGAGATGTGGCACACAAGGTTCCCCAGCTTCCCGAACCCTACCATCACCCTGCGATACAACCCCCCAGCTTCTAGAGATCGAAACCCAACGGCTTTGGGATGATGTTCACCTGGGGGGTACCACCTGGTTGATCAACCAGGGGGTTAGTCATCCAAGGTTGGCATTCAAGTGATACAAAGCGATCTACAGCACGACAAGTCAGCTCCACCTCGCCATCAGGGATGATGGCACCTAGCCTGCCATAAGAAATCACAGCCGTTTGAGATTGCTGGTGGCATGCGCTACAATTGACTGATGGATTCAGCAAGCGATTTGAATGTTGGCCTTGAACAGATGAAAAAAGAAACAAACAGTGTGCAATAAACAGAACTGATCAAATCAATCGTGCAATAAACACCACTGTTGGATCAACGGCAATCCATCCACGGATTCGCCAGGTGCTATGAACACCGAACATCGCTCAGGTAACGCCTCCGTCGCCCATTGTACCATCGAATAGTGCCCATCCCTGACACGGCCATAGCAACTGTTTGAACAATTCTGGGAAACCCTTTGGACTGCCAACGGTGCATTTTTCAAAACAACACGTGAACTCTGCTCCAAAGTTTCAGCAACTGGCTGCTCCTATCTAAACCCTCCTCAAAATTTTCAACAACATGCTCTTTCTATACATATGTGTATATATATATATCATATACATATATGTCTTGAAGATGTGTAGTTTCCACGAGCAACAGCCCTGAGGGCCCCCCACGTCTCGCCGGTTTGGCTGGAGGCGGAGGAGCACCACTGGAGCGGGCGCCAGCCCGTCCTGTCAGCTCCTCGAGTCAAGGGTTGGTAGTGTCTCATCAAAGGCAGACATCTTCAGTGTTTGTGCAAATAGCACTATGCATATGTAGAATTTATGAACGGAGGCACATGATAAGCACATTTATCATTAAATATATCTTCTCTCACCTCTTCTTAACCTCACTGTTACGCAGTCTTCTTCACGTAAATTTATGAACAGAGGCACATGATAGAGGTTAGTCTTACGCACTGTCTGCGCGCTGCGCGTCTGTGTGCGTGTCTGCAGTGCCATGGCAGCTTCACTGCTTCAGCCCGCTGCAGAAGGCGCTGGAGGAGGTGACCTCGGGTTGTTCCACCGGACAGATCCGTGTAGTTTCCATGATCCTGGTAATTAATGGATAATAGTGGTTGAGTTGGATATAACAATGGTTAACTGATGGTTAATTAATTAGCCACTCTCAGCTGCTACTTTTCCCTCGGCACTGGTTCGTTGTTTCTCTCTGGCATGCTGCTGCTGTCGATTCACAGCAGTTTGCCCACCTTTCATCCCGGGTGGGACGGGAGGGCAGCTTGAGACGGCGAGTGACATGCTCAGCTATGCTCTTGGCTAAGGTCAGCCACTCTCAGCTGCTACTTTTCCCTCGGCACTGGTTCGCTGTTTCTCTCTGGCATGCTGCTGCTGTCGATTCACAGCAGTTTGCCCACCTTTCATCCCATCATTTCCATCTGAGTCTTTCTGTGAGAAAATGTTGTACCAGAGTCCAGGATCAATCTGGCATCGCATCATCGCTTCCATCTTTGGTAGCAACGCTGGAAAAGCAGTGGCGGCATCCATCACCAATGCTTTCACTGAAGGAGGGAGGCCCGGAAAGAACAAGGTAGCTCCAGCTTCCTGAAGATACACCTCCATAGTTTTTCCAGCTACCCACCTGCCTCTGCGCCTCACGAGCTCAGCGTCTTCTGTTACCAAAAGCAGATGCGTTGCTCCTCCCGCTCTGAGTGATCCTAAGTCCAGCGGACGGAAGTCGCCTTTCCGCTCAGTCGGCAACTTCAAAGCTGCCAGCAGTTGACGAAAGCGTTTTCGCAAGAGCTGTCCTGAGAATGACCACAGGTACTCTTGAGGCTTAACATGTCGGAAAGCTGCTGAAACCAACCTGATGAGATCTTCGTAATCCAGGCGTGCAACTTGGTGTCTGGCTCCACGGTGGCGAGTCTTTGGCTCTCTGACCATCAAGAAAACGACCCTGCTGGAATAGTTTACATCCGAAGGCAGTACGAGGTGTTTTCGCTGAGCCTGCAGAATCTCACCAATCCTACAAACTCCACCCCAGCACAGCGCAAGAATGCCTGCTACCGTAGGCCATCCCCATAGAATAGCAGCGCTAACCAGACCCAGCAATACCTGAAACGGGCAAGCAGTGTGATGCTCACCAGGTTCGATCCTCTGCCAGCTAAAAGCCAGATCCCAGGCCCCAGTTAGTGCTCTGCGAATGGAAGGCTTCGCTGCTGCCACCGCGTTTATGGTTTCCGAGAAATGGCTGTAAGGCCGACCACTGCTAAATTGGGCTTGTCCATAGTTGATCAGCTCTTTGACCAGTAGCTCAGGCTCGCGGTAGGCTTCAGCAAGAAGTTCATTCCACGACATGCCTTGTGAATCCAGCCATTGCACAAACTCGTCCAGAAGCTTCACTCTGTTTGCCCGAGTTACCTGTTGCACCGGCCTGCCTGAAACCAAGACAGACCTGCTACGTCTTTCAGCTCTATGCTCGTCATCCCGATTGCGTGGAAGCATTCCATGGCTGACACGGCAAAGCGACATGGCGGCGCCCCAAACTAAAAACCGTGCCAAAAATCCAAGCACGGGACCCTCACCAGGAAAGCCGAGTGTTTGGTCAAAGTCGAGCAGGGAAGAGTGAAAGTCCACAGGAGGAAGACTGGGCCGGAGGCGTCTGCCAGGGTGGAAGAGCAATGGGAGGTTAATCCATGAACGGGCTGAAATTCCAAGAAGAAGGGAAATCCAGTTTGAAAGCCAGCGACGAGTGCGAGGAAGTTCGGCCATGGCATAGAGGTCATCAGTGACAAAAAAGTCAAGGAAGGAGGAGCCGGGGAGGAGGAGATCTGAGAGCAACACCTCGTGTGGGGTCATCTGACATGTTGAGCCGAGTCGGAAGGAAGAGCACTGAGAGGAAAACTGAAAACGCAAACGAGATCGCCATGATCTTTCGAAGCAAAGGATTCAAAGCTCTAGATGAGGACCTGCCTTTCGCAATAGCCCTCAAGGCCACATGTGAATCCAACAGTGCACAAACTCTTCCTCCTCCTCTCTTGGCTGCGGCCTTTGCAACTTGGAGTCCAGAGGCCAACTCAAGGATGTTGATATGAGAGCTTCCTTTCCAAAACCAAGATGACTCAACTTTCCACCGGAATTTCTTTGCAACCTCATTGACAAGGGGCATCTCTAGACCCTCATACTTCGTGGTGTGCTTCTCCTCGAACTGTGCAAGAGCGGTCAGGTGTTTGCTGAAAAGGGCTGCGAGTGCTTTGGCTAGGCCAGGGCAGTACACTGCTGATCCTTTGGTCCATTTACCTTCTATTCGAACATGAGAATGATCTCGAGTGCATGGGCGGCAAATGGACTCAGCTCTCATGTTTGCACAAAGAAACCTGAACTCCTTCTGGCGGGGGCTTCCAAATGAACAAGAGGCTGTGAAGTACTCAATGACATTCTCCAGAGTTAGCAGGTAACGCCATTCGTCTAACCATGCCATCTTCGACCTCCTAGGGGTTTCCAACAAGGCTATGACCTGAGACTTCGCTGCTTCCCAAAGGATCAACAGGCAAAAGAATGCTAAACGGTTGCCCAGCCAAACTTCAGCTGCTGATTGTAGCCTCTTGGGACTTTATAGGACCTGACGGAAGGCCAGGCAGCTGCTGAAAACGTGGTGCAAGGTGGCTCCAAAGCAACTCCTTTGACCCTTCGATTTCGTACCAAAAACATGAGCCATTCCACAACCCGAAGCTTGGTGACATCAAACTGCACCGAGAAGGAGAGGTCAATGATTGGGCCCACGTTCCAACCCAAGCGAACCATCTGCTCAGAAATGACACCTGATCCTCCACAGACTTCGATAAAATCGAAGTACTGAGCAATCTCCTTTGAAGGGGAGCTTGAGGAGAACTCACCAGTTCCAATCGCATCTCCTGACTTCATTTCTTGCCATTCTTCTTCAAGCATTTGTTCATTCTTCAAAAGAACCTTCTTCTGCCACGGCTCAAGGAAGGTGTGTGTGCTCCCTTGAAATCACCTGATTGCCACAAGGGGTCGGTAAGTTCAGGAGGAACCATTGCGGAGCAAAATGCCCCTTTTGCATTTGAAGCATCTGAAGCATAGATCCAGGGATGATGCTTGGCCTTTACATTCGAAACCATGATTGGCAACAGAACCGATGCCAGCATGAGTTCTTCTGCTGCAGCACGGGGCAAGGGCCTGATCTTTGGATGTTCAGCATCAAGCTCGTCCGGGGGTATCACAGAAAACATCTTGCTGAGCAACGACATGGAGCATTTCCGAAAGCAACATGCAAAAACCAGACCTCCAAGCAGCGATGAGTGAAGTGCATCTGATGTCACTGGAAGTCTCGCTGCCGAAGCAGCAATCCAAGACAAGGCCAACCTCTTTGCTGCTGGTGCTCCAACGGGAAGTAGTCCATTCTTCACATTGCAATGCCTTGAGTCGATCTGTGCCCCAACCACCGTTGCAACAACTTCATCGATCACATCCTTAGGGTCAGATCCCTGCAAGCCCACTTTGCGATAGGCAGACTTTGCCATGTCAAAAGCCTCACGAGCCTTGCTTCTGCTTTTCAGAGGTGGCAACTTCAAGCTGTCAGTCGGCACCTCAGCTATGGCAAAGTAGTCGTCGATCACCAAGCCTTCATGCAACACTGCGGGGCGCAGCAAAGATGAAGAGAGCAAAAGGCCATCGGGTTGAAGAAGACCCTCATGTCGAAGGAACCCCATATGGGCAGAAATTCCAAATTCAACCCCAAGATGATCTCCTTGAAGGACACTGCAAAAGCAACCATACATGGGTGTTTCCAGATCGAGGGGGAGTCTCCAATCCCTGTGCCCATCCAACTCATCTCCAAAGACCGTTCGATCAGGTCTCTTCGCTCGCTGGCGCGCCCTGTCGACATAGTTCGCGTAGGCCTGTGTTTTTAAGAAGGAGCGAAGCGGCATAGGTGGCCAAATGGCATTTGTTCTGGCCCTCTCCTGGCTGACTGCGATCTGATGATAATAGTCCGACCTGTCAGTGATGCAGACTCGAAGACCATGTCCTTCACGCACCACAAGTCTTGAAATCATCGGACCGACTGGCAGCGAGGATGATGGGTCATTCTTCATGCGGGACTCCCAGGCATTTCGCTCTCTACGGTCACCAATCTGCCTATCCCATTCTGCATTCTTGTGGGCATTAAAAATGCGAACCCGTCCATCTTCACCTGTGGTAATAGATGAGGCAGGGTGAAGAGTGAGGAGGCCCAAGTCATCCCACCTAGTGAAAAGCTTGAACACCTCTTCATTGGTGTCAACCGCAAAAGTTGGTCTGCCTCTATCATAGACGGGATGCTCAAGTTCCAGAATCTGGGGCTCTTGAAATGCCATGTAGAGCTCAGGATCCATGAAGTCTGCAGCATTCCATTGGCCTGTCCCAGTGATCTTCAAGCGGTCGGCATTCAGATTTGAGAGCGGAGAAAGCTGGGGGTGGCTGTTGTTGTCCATAGGCACATCACCCAAGGGCCCGTCCTCATCCACATAGCCGCCTGCAGATAGCTTCAAATTTTCTGCAGCCAACGCGAGTTCTTGTAACCTAGCCATTAACTGCAAATTCTTTCGACCACAACCTGCAATCACTATTGGAACGGAGTGGTCACTCGCCTTCAACAACAACCTCAACTGAGGCGGTTGGGCTGTCTCCGCAATAGCTCTATGGGTGGGCTGCTTCGAGCACAGTAAACATAGTTCAGGGCCATGACTGTGACATGAAGAGCTCGATCTAGGGGCCCCCAACTGGAGCCTGCAACCTGAGAGCCACCCGGGCCATCTGCCCCTGAAAATCCCGAAGGTATAGGCAGAGGAAACAAGGCGGTGTTAGGAACGGGCGGGCCGTCCCTGCAGATGCCGAGGGTGGTGGACAGAAAGTAGCCAAACCCCGTCTTGGAGTTCAGGGTCCACCTGATGATTGACATGCACCAGCTTCGAAAGGTGAGAGAAACATCATCTAGATTTTCCCTTGGGATCCTACTCACCTCTGCTGGGAGAAATTCAGCATCCTGGACATCATCACGAAGGGATGCTTCATTGCACGCCTCGTGGCGTTGGTAGCGGGTGGCCGAAGCTGACTTAGGGGGAGCCGTTGTTGCAAAGTCGGGAGGATCTTGGCGCTTCCGGTAACAGCGGTCTCCTAACTGAACCCAAACCCTAAGCCTCTGTGGGCCCTTGATCCCCTGTCTGATGGCTCTTCCCCTTTCCTTTCGAACCCGGCTTTTTCTTTGGGCCAGGCTTGGTGGTGGCGTCCTCCGCATCGTTTTTCTTTGGGTTCCCGGCATCGGGTTTTCTGGATTGCAGCACCTCTGCCTCCTTCAGATATGCCAGCGCTGCTGTGGTCCAGGCCTGGCTGCAAAGTGGAGCAAATGGTCTTTTTGCTCCTGTCGCTGTCTGCCCTCTGGAGATCCAAAGGTTCTGAGGAGGATCGTCCAGCAGCTGTAGTTGCCAGGCTAGCTGCCACTTGTTGTTGTCGAGGGCAGCCTGTTCCACCATCACACAGGACAGTGCTAGGTGGTCCTGCACGAGGCCCCATTCTCCCTGGGCGGCGGCATCGAATGCATGAGCCATTGACCATTGAATCATGCCCAATTCCCGATTTTGCCCGTAGCCTCCATACCTTTCTAAATAGGCCAAAAGAAAGATGTTGCTTGTTTCTGACATCTGAGAAGGCAACCGGCTTGTAGGGTTCATGCGCCGATTGATTGATTGGCAAACCTTCAGGAAGAAATTTCCCGATCCTGAGCTCAATTCTCTCTGCAACCTTTCGCGGGCCAGAGTGCCCTTGACTCCGGAGGCTGCAGAACCTGAGGTAAGCTCGGACATAGGGTCGGTGCTTGCTGCTTGAAAGTGACCCATCAAAGCTGCCAATGCTTTTGACTGCTGGAGGATTGCCATGGCTATGGGACTCCCTGGATCTGATCTTGCTTCCTCTTCCAAGAGCTCCTCCTCCCCCTGCTGTGTTGGCTCCTCCACTTGCAAGAGCTGAGGACGCCGGACTGCTGAAGGTTTTGCCTTGGGAGGAGGGCCCACCTGAGACGCAAGTCGGCCAACCACTGTTGGTGCTGATCCTGGAAGGTAAGAGGACACCGGTCTGGATGCCCTTCCCGCCTCCAAAGGTTTTGACCGCATCGCACTTGATGAGGGATGCTCGCCTGCCTCCATCCGGTCCTGCCTTGAACTCACCGCTGCCAACTGTTGCTGGATATCCACCTGCACACTCATCAGTTGTTCCAACTGTTGTGAAAGGGCGGCATAGGAATTCTTTCGAGGAGTAGTTGCTTTTGTTCCAGCTGGAGCTCTTCCTCGCGGAGTAGAAGGACCTGCTGAAGGCTTTGAGGGTTTCACGCCTTGAGGGGACATCGGCTCCTCGAAGGCAGGCTCCTCTTCTTCTGCTGCTGAGTAGTAAGCAACCCTTTCTCCCAGCTCTGTACTCAACCATAACCGAACCATACTGTCCAGTTCCTCGAAGTCTGGGTATGCAGCATCCTCTAGGGCATGGAAATGGGCCACTCCTCTCAAAGCCTCTTCGTTCCCAGTTGGATATGCTGAGACTTGTCCAAGGGCCTCTGGATAACCTAGGTCCATGACGACTACCTCGCCGATTCCCAGGTTGGTCTCTTCGGTCGGGGAGAGCTTCTTCATGATAGGCACCTGGAAACTGGAATTCGGGCCTACGATAGCTTGCTCGGCTCCTTCTTCTGGAACTGAGAAAACATTCAGGCTCTCCTCTGTGATGAGACCTCCAGGAACTGCTACAAGGACTCCACCTGGTCTCCGCATGATGATAAATCCATGGAGGAAGTCGGGCAAAACATCTTCCTTTGGGGGCCAGGTCAAAAGCACCTCTTCGTGAACTTCTTCTTCCGTCATCGTTCCGAGTTGTGGGGGACGGGCAAGGACAACCCTGCCCCAGCACAATACGTCTCCGCCTCTGCCAGCGAAGGGAAGCCGTGACAAACGACTTCTGTGGTGAGCTTACCCACCAGTCGGTACAAGTCACCTGCTCGAGGAACTCGAGTTGGGCAATCCACTCCTGGAGCCCGAAGGATGATGTACACTGAGGACTTGAGGTCAATGGACTTGGTGTCACGAGGTTTTGAAATCTTGCCCTCCAACACAAACTTTGCCCACACACCTGATTCCCACGCTCTCTCTGCTCGATACTCTGATGAGAATCGTCCACCGGACAACCTAGAGCACAAACCGCGATACCGATCAGGACACTTAGGAATAAGTGCCGCAAGGGATTCGTGGTCCTCAGGGGCCACGCGGGAGCTCTGGCTTTCTTGAACAGCGTCGTGGTTACTGGCCTGTTCCTCGGTGCCCACAACCTCAAACTCGGTTCCACTTTGTCCCTGATTGCTCTCCTCTATTGCCAAACTCAGCCGATCCAATGCACGAACCAATGCAGAGATATCAGAGGGCTGAGCACTCATGCAATATGTGGCCTATACCCCTCAAGACGACGCCGCAGTTGGACGGCGACAGCAGTAGAGATGGGTGGAGGGGCCACAGGAGGAGAGGATGGAGGTGGATGGGAATGGAAGAGCCAAAATCCAAAGGCCACAGCAGAGAGTAGGGCAGAGAGGTACCCCAGTATGAACACAAGTAAGAGGGTAGGGATGGAGTTACCCTGGCAGTAGGGTGGACAGCCGAGCCCCCAGAAGTTCGAGGTGACAGCCTCTCTGGCAAGGGTCAACAAAGGAACTACCCCACCTAGATGCATCTGTCAGCTTGAGACGGCGAGTGACATGCTCAGCTATGCTCTTGGCTAAGGTCAATGGTCAATTTATTTAATGGTTAATTAATTAATGGTTAACATGTATAACAATGGTTAATTGATGGTTCACGATGGTAATCAATGGTCATCTGATGGTTAATCCTGGTAATGAAAGGTATTCATGGCTAACAAGCAGTGACCAAGCACCGATTATCCATGATGATCTTGGTAGTTGCTTGGTGCTGATGGAGGTTCACAACAAGAAGATTTTTTTTCTTGTAGTCTTTGCTCTGGCAACTTGGTCACTTTGTGCAGTGTCTCAGAGGTTGCGCCAGGGTGGGGAACACAAAGGTCTCCAATTCTTCTGCCTGTGTTGGTGGGATCCTATCCCCACATCCTGCCAAACAACTGGACCCTTATTGGACTTGTTAGCTTCCACGCACTGCTGCCATTCGGGATTTGCTCAGAGTTCCGCACCTCGGCGCTATGTCCGGCACGGGGCTGGAAGGAGCAGCTGCTGCTTCCTGCACCAAGGTCTTCCGCCAAGGCGCAGGGGAAACGATCACAGAACTCGTGTAACGAACGGAGCCCATCCCACAGTCATCCATTCCTTCAAAATCCAGTCCTCACTATCCGCAAGCAGGTTGTCAGGACCTCAATCGTGGCCAACTCATCATCAATCCCCAAGGTCAAGCTGAGCTTCCTCAGCTTCCTGAGCTGCCTGAGCTTCCAACGAATGGCCTTGACCTCACCGGTCGCAGACAACTTCACTTCCCAGCGACCAGAGCTGGCATCGAAGCGCTCCAGCACCCCTCGCCTCGGTCCAGGGGAGGGGAGTCCAGGGGTCGGTGTCTCAAGGAGCTGAGGCATGCTGAGGCTCTCGGGGTCGCACGAACCGTTCAGGGAAGCTGCTTGCTTCAAATTGGTCAAAGTGACCTGAAACAACATCGGTGCCACAACTTGAACAGAAGTGAACTACTTGAAACATCTTGAAACTATAGACATCTATAAACAGTCTATAGACTTCAATGCAATGGCCATCAACTGGGCTGCCAAGGTCCCATCCAGCAGTCCCGGTCTCAGTTCTTTCGGGGCTTCGGGCCTGGGCAACGCACAGCCCGCCACACAGCGAGCATCAACGGTAGCTCTCAAGGTCTCGACGCAGCCGGGGCCTCCCTTTCTGCCGGCCTCGGACCGCACGAGGTCACAAGGTCCACCAACGCTAGTGCTCCAGGCTTGGACCGGCTTCTGTCACGACCTGGCAGCGCGAAAACACCGTTTTTGCCCTGTAGAACCGCCACGGAAACAAGCTCTTGGGAAGTTTGTAGATCTACCAATCTGTGAACATCTTTCAATATAATGATTCCCATTCAACTTTCTAGGGATCAAACTGCGACTTCTGCTTCGGCTGCGGCTTCTGCTTCGACTGCTGCTCTCACTGCGGTCCTCCGGACTTACACCATGCGGATCAAAAGCACAAGTACCACTGCCCCTTTGCCTGCTCGAATCTACCATGCTCTACTCAACCCTACTATTCTCGAGTCACATGGTGGTTTCTCAGAATAGGGGACCCAAAAAATGGCTGGTTTACTACTATAAATGGTTAATCATGGATGATTTGGGTGGTCCCCTATTTAGAGAAACCCTCATCTATGCTGTAGGCCCTTCTCATGGAGGCTCTTCTCTGCCCTGTTCTATCCGATTCAAGTTTTGCTGTCGAACTCGGCTCAGCAAACTCCTGGCGCGCGTGAGCTTTGCCACGCCGTCTGTCCTGCACAAGCGCTCCCTGATTTCACTGGTAGCTGGAAATCTGGCAAACATGTGAATCACATGTTCAATTTGTACACAGTTCACTCATTTCTTATCATTTCTTCCTGTTTTGCACCTTTTGTTTTACTCTTGGAGCACAGATGATTCAGCTGGAGCACTGCCTCGTCGCTGCGATCCGCACTCTCAGTCTCCCGCGCTCGCCTGACAGCGGAGGCAGTCCACCGACATGCCATGGCCGCCGTGCCATGCCGTGCCATGCCGTGCCGCTGAGCTCTTCACTCAGCAGCGAGCTTCCGCTTCACCGTCTCTTCGTCCATGAGGTCGCTCTGAGCGTCCCCTTTGCAACGGCAATGGCAACCACTGACACCACCCCGACCCAAGTGACCCAAGTGATGCAAGTTACCAAAACGCTGAGAGTTGGGCTTTCTCGGGCGACCAAGCGCCTTGCTGCCTCTTCATCCATAAGCCCCTCATTGCCTGTCCAGCAATCCACTAGGGCATGCTGATAATTTCATAACAATTTCAACAGGCCTGAGCTCTGGTTCTCAAAGCGACGAGACAGCTCATCATCTGTGTAAGCTCGCCCTGCCCACGTTCTGACCTGAGGAGCAGCGCGGTTTGTTTACAGAAACTAATGTGGGATCCAGGTTAATGGCTACCCAGGATTAATAAACCCCTGGTTGATTAACTAGGGGGTTCCCATGTGAATGGAAAACCAAGGCTTTTAGGGGATACTCCCAATTAATAAACCTAGGGTTTATTAATCCTGGGTAGCCATTAGTAAACCCCAATGTTTGTTAGTAAATCACCAACTATGGATCTACCATTGCTTCACCACCGCTTCGCAACTCGCGGTCCGTATGGTCCCGCACTTTGGCATTCTGCTCTTGAAACTGTCGCATCGCAGGAGCGCAACATTCCTACAGCTACGGTACCTCACTTTGAGCCCAAGGGAGCGTGTTGCCGGTTTTGCGTAGTGCACTGGCACGACGTCAGTCTACCACGCCAATTGGTCGCATCAAAAATGTGGACCATACATGAGCGACCAAGGATGCAGAAAGGACAACAGGATCAAACGCTTGATGTTTCTCATTGCCCCGCCAAAGTCGAAAGAGTAAAAGCCCAGCACCAGAGGTGGCTCCATGACACAGCGAAACTGGTTACCTCAAAACAACCTGTGGAAAATGATGTTAATTGATCCTTGCTACATATACAATTTACAAAGATTCAATACATTCAATACCAAATTAAGTGACATTTTGGAATACACATACATGTATGTCTAGAATGTAGAGGTACCTGTCTTTTACGAAATGTGTCCCCAAATGTAAACATCTCAACATGATCGCGTGTGCCGCTGAAACATGACAGTCCAGATCCATAAGCCAACAAAAGGGTTTCTGGTCTCGGAGAATCCACCTCCAGGCTTCCTCAAGAGAACAACACCTAACGTATATCTAAAGAAACATTAGCGCTTCTGCCGCAAGTTGCAGAGCCGCTACAAGATTAAGGTGAGACATCGCAAGACCCTGTGGTCCCGGAAGAAGAGCATACACCGCTGATTTTAGGACAATTTCGATCCTTTCTGAAGGGCGAGCCTCTTCATGAAAGAGTTGAAAGAGCCATCCTTAGTTGGCAAGCAATGAATCGCAAAGATATCTGCTAAAACATGGGTAGGTGAACATCCCCTGGATCTATCTATCTTTCTACCTATCTATCTATCTATCTACCTATCTATCTATCTATCTATCTACCTACCTATCTCTCTGTCTATCTATCTATCTATCTATCTACCTACCTATCTCTCTATCTATCTATCTATCTATCTATCTATCTATCTATCTATCTATCTATCTATCTATTCATCTATCTATCTATCTATCTATCCATCCATCCATCCATCTATCTATGTATCTATCTATCCATCCATCCATCCATCCATCCATCTATCTATGTATCTATCTATCCATCCATCCATCCATCTATCTATGTATCTATCTATCTATCTATCTATCTATCTATCTATCTATCTATCTATCTATCTATCTATCTATCTATCATCTACTATCTATCTATCTATCTTTCTTTCTTTCTGTCTTTCTTTCTTTCTTTCTTTCTTTCTTTCTTTCTTTCTTTCTTTCTTTCTTTCTTTCTTTCTTTCTTTCTTTCTTTCTTTCTTTCTTTCTTTCTTTCTGTCATTTCCTTTCTGCTGGCTTTTC
>VSDK01005953.1:285433-305416 GCA_009767595.1 Symbiodinium kawagutii
GCTGCAGCTGCCTGCGCAGCAGACGCTGCCGCCTCAGCTGCTGCCACCATCCGAGCTGCCAGTTCAGCACCATCTATGCCTGCTCCCGGAGCAGGGGCATGAACACTGTGAGTCGAACCAGCAGGACTTCCATCTGGATGCACTGGCTGCAATCCAGCCATCGAAAACACAGCTCAGCAGAGAAACTCAACCCACAAATTCCTTTGAAATTCCAAGCTCCCGACCGATCGCACCTGTCACGCAGTAACCTGTATGTGGGATTTAATCCACCAGAGTTACAACAGCAGTTTTTGCAAGCAGTCGAAAGATACCAATCCAGCTATCCCACGTTTAGATTTAGGCACAGGTCCCTGAGCGTTTTAGCTCCGCTACCATGTGAAAGCAAAGCCGCAAATGCAATGCTCTTTTGTGCCAACAGGGCCTTCGGTAAGATGGCATCCATGTGAGGTTCCACATGCAACTGAATCAAACTGTACATCAAAGACTCATCACGTTTCGTTTCGATTTGTGAGTGTCTTACATGGTATATGAGGCTATGAGTGCTAACACAAGGATTTCACAGTTTGGCCACGGATAATTTACAATGCATCTGCTTACATGGTCCCTGGACGGATTGAAGACTGTGCAAACGTCAGGAACGACACGGTTTCCCTTCAACCTGTCACATTGGAAATCATTTGATGTGCACCAGCTTCGAATTGATAAAGGCCATAGGCAAATCGGTGTGGATCGTGACTCTGGCTTCATGGAACATGTTCCATCACGTGCCGCCGGGTTTTTTCATAGAACCTCTGCCAATGCACAAAGTCAGAACACATGCAACGTGCCATGATCAAGTTGGTGCACTGCGTCATGTTTCAAACACAACTTCTCCATTTGACAATTGGCACGGCGTGCGACAAGGGCGCATATTGAGCCCACACGTTTCCACATGCGGTTTGCAACACCGTTCATTTTTCATGGGGGATGCTATGGTGCCACTTGTTAGTGTATGTGTCGCAAACACATTACTTTTGTGTCCGCTTCCGATGGACGGATAGCAGTCCATGTTAGCAAAATTCATGGGCTGTGACCGTGTTCAGCAAATCGAAAGTTACAGGTGGTTGGGGTTTCTTGGTGCCTGCAAATATTTTCGGTGCGTTCAAGACCGACACAATGCCTCTGGTCGTGGGATTGAGCCTATATTTTGTTTGATTTAATGTTGTTTCATTACCGGGGACCTTGGCGAAATCGAATCCGCGCTGTTCAAGGGGTGAAATTCGGGTCGTTGGCCCCATGGCGAAAAGCAGAACGGGCAACAAATGAAATGACCTGGTCAAAAAATCGGAACCACGAGACGAAACCTCTACTCACAAAGCATATGATTGT
This sequence comes from Symbiodinium kawagutii, assembly GCA_009767595.1. NCBI lineage: Eukaryota > Dinophyceae > Suessiales > Symbiodiniaceae > Symbiodinium > Symbiodinium kawagutii. Next base: position 286,802 of record VSDK01005953.1, read on the forward strand.
TGGCAGTAAATGCCCCCGAGGTTGCCTGTAAATCATGGTTTCCCCAATAGCACCGGTTGATCAAATACACCCCAACCATTTGTCTCCAACGTCAACAAGCGACCTCGATCTGCCGCCAAGTGTTTCTAAGGGGCAACTTCTCTGAACCAAAACCACTACAGTTTCGACTCTCGAAAAAAAAGTCGTTGACCAACAGACGCCCTCCTTTGCGGAGTCCGAAGTAGAATCCGTTTTATTGTTGCGTTCGTTGGCAAATAGGCGATCTTTTTTTCCATAATTCCAATACCATTTTGGAACAAGTTTTAGGTGGGCACTGTGTCCCCATTTCCCTGGGGGTGTTTCAATTCGATTTCAACAAGCGAAAATGATGCACAAATATGTGTGAGCCAACTCGCGCTTGCATTTTCCTTGGGGCCGGTGAACAAGCGTCAACGAGAGTGATTTCATTGCACAGCACAATATTTTTGGTCACTTCATTGAATTTCTTGGTGCTGGCACACTGGAAACCCGCACAATGTCTGCCAAACCTTTTTGACTGGCGCTTGCTCAGCCCTGTGCTATGGCGAGTGTCGCGCCCCACCAGAACATAATCAAGAATAGCAATACAACTTTCACAATCATATAACATATTCGATTCGAAAATGACGGATCGAACCCACCCAAAATTCAATTCAAAATCATCCCGCTTTCTCCACTAGAAAAAGGCCATCTTACTTCTTCTCAAATTTTGATTGCTTTCCAAGGGTGCCGTTGTTTTTGCTCATACGCACTTCCCAGCTGTCTGGAATACCTGGACTGCCTGGATTGCCCAGGGCCCCACAAAGCAGAAGTCGTCGATTCGAATGGGTAGAAAGCCAAAAAACAAAAACACTTTTTGAACCCCAATCCACCTTCCATCAATGCAAAAAATCGCTGACACTCACGCTTTTGGACCCTGTATGCGCGCCACGTCAGTCCCACTTGGCGACAACGACCCCTTGTGGGAGTATAAAGGTAAACAAAATGTAATTTAGTGTCAAGGCGCATCACTTGGTGCCCATTTGCATCGATTCCTGCTACTTACCATTTTTTCCCCAAAAAGGCCAACTTAGTGCCGTTTCCAACTTGTGTTCACTAGTGCAGCTTATTGTTGATCAGGGCCATTTAGAATCATTTAGTTTCAACTGGTGTCCACTCGTGCACACACGGGCTTAAAAAAAAACACATTTGGGTCACAGCATGCGTGCACATTTAGGTTTGGCAAGTGGGCGCGGACAAAGTCTGCCCCCTTCACGTCATGCACCCAGCAAGAACGATGATGCCGCGCCATTTCGCTACAAACCGCGTTTTGTGCGCGTAGACGTTTCACATGGCCTGCGTTTCAAATAGGGTCCAATTTTTTTACCATTGGCGTCGAGGAGGGCAATTTGGAGTGAGTTCGGGTCAATTGATGTCAATTAGCGTCAATTAGTGCCAATGTGTGTTGATTAACGCTATCAATATGTAGCGGCAATTAACTCGGGTGTATTTGTGTCGATGTGGATTGCTGTTGCTTAGTGCAAGGCAGTGTCGGTTATTTTGATCTAACCTCGACGGGTGTGAGTTTGTGTAATGTTACTGCGTGTCATTTACTGTATGATATTTCTTGATCACGGCATGCGCGCACACTATTCCAAGTTTGGCAACTGGGGCGTTCACGGCATGCACGCTACAGAACGAAGAGGCCGCGCCATTTCGCTACAAAACGCGGTTTGTGCTTACTTGTTGCATGAACTTCCAATGGACAAATTATTTGACTTGCGTGTAACTCAAGTCAAACATTGTCATTTGGTATTACGTGCTGCGTAGTAATATCAACAACATCAATTGGTTTTTGTGAACTGGCGCCGCGGTAGCGATAAAGATGCAAGATATTAAGAAATTAGTTTCAGGTCCCCTGTCCTTGCCCGTCTCCTCTCTCCATGTTTTTTTTGCTCATGTCTCCCACCCCCTTGTCTGTTTCCCACCATGTTTCCAATTTTTGTGTTCCCATGTGGTTTTCATGATGCATCCCACGTTCTGAATGCCCCAAACATCCTGACGGATATTTCTGACATTCCTGATGCTTGCGGAAGCAAAAAAAGGTCCGGGGTAACCAGCCCTCACACTTCCGGCCCAGAGCCAATCTACGACTTTTCAACTAGTCTTTTGCGTACATGTTGATGGATCGCATGGAGGTTTTTCATGGTTTTTGTCTGGGAATTGCTCAACGTGAGGAGCAGCATGGTTTCCGCGGCAAACATCGCGTTGAAGAGCATTTGTCAACTGCAAAAATGTTTTTGGACAAGAGGCTGGTGTCAACATACCTTTGTGGATCGTAAGCCTGGATTTTTCCAAGGCCTTCGAGAAAATCAATGGGATGTTTCGCGGGAAGTTTTGAGATGGGAAGGTGTGTCCGACCATTTGATATGGATTTTTCAACCTTCCTATCATAACCCATTTGGGCAAGTACTGGCAAATTGGGGGCGGAGCAAGCAGTTTTGCATCACCTCCGGCGTGCGACAAGGAGGCGCGTTGAGTCCGAAGCTCTCTCGTTCAGTTTTGCCGATTGCAATGCGAAAATGTAGATCCAACATTGGACCAACGGGTTAAAGAAAAAAAAAATTGGGGGTACGTCCGTTACTTGATTTGCGTTTTGCGGACGACATCCTGCTTTTTGCCCGGCGCAATTTCGAAGCATCAATGCTCATGGATAATTTAAAAATTGCCTCGCCAACGTGGCCCTGTCCTTGAATGAGGCGAAAACTGCTGTTTTCACGACGGCGGCTCCACCAGCTCTGGTGCTCCGTGAACGGAAACGTTTCCCCTTCAAAACTTTTAGGCCCGGCTGATGCTCACAAATGGTTGGGCTGCATGCTCACTGGGCCAGGGGCATTCAATCACAATGCCGATATGCGATACCACCCGGCCCAAGCATCGAAGGGTGAATATGCAACCCGCTGGATGCTACAAAATCGGCAGGTGTCAAATTTTGTTTTTAAATTTCAAATCGGTTTTGCATGTTCCAAGCTGTTGCTGGGTCAGTTGCTTGTTTTGCCAGTTCTCATCGCACAAGCCAGAAAAAAGGATTTACAAAACATGTCAATTGAATGCGGCAGAGTGGCACGGGGCACTGGTGGCCCCCTGGCCTATATTGATTGGTCTGCACACTTGCATTTCAGCAGTCATGAATGGAACCAACGCGACACATTCATGGAAACAGCAGGTACCAAAGGTTGGGCACATCAGTGGTGCGAGTAATATTGGCCGTTCGGGGCCTATAGTTGTCACGCATGCACGCGTTGAGACTTGGGCAGCAACTAGGTGCAAACAATATTGGAATTTGGCCCGCCACATTGCATCATTGTCTCCAACGCGATGGGCCGGGCGAATCTTCAGTTGGAACCCTGGCCACGGTACAATTAGACGCCCCAACAACACATGGACAACGAAATTGAAATTTTTTTGCCGCTCGAAAAACCTGGGTGCTTGGATATCGATAGATGATGCAATTTGAAATGCGTACAAAAATGATTTCATAGAATTTTGTTTATCGTGGAGTGTTTTTGGGTCAAAGGCGCCTGTGCCCAAAACGGGCCCGCCGACCAGCGTGCAAGCCAAACTCCAGTCAAAGCCGGGGCCTATATTGCAAAATTCTCAATGGATCGTTGGGCCACACGCGTGCTGAACTGGAACATTGGTGCGAAACGAAGGGTGGGCAAACTTTGACAGCAATGGGATGACAGATTGCACAAGTATCGTCGTTATGCCCATCATGGTTCGTGGCGTGAAGTTCATTGGACAAGGATCCTTGGGCCCGACATGAGGGAATTTTTGTTGAATTCTGCCTTCAGGGGCCTGACGTCAATGCAGTGACTTTGCCTGTGGCTTCAATGGGCCGCCCAACAGTGGGCATACAGGTTTCACATTTTTCCTTCATCTTCTTTTTGACACGGCAGCAACAAACAAACGGGAAATTAACAAACTTGGATAAAATGCAAATCACAAGGGTGGGGGGATGCATGCATCATCCCCGTCCATGTCTGCCATCGGTGACCCTCACTACAAATTCGGTCTTCGCAAAATTTCCTTCAAAAATCCGAGCGTCAAAAATGATCAACGTCCACACGACGTCTGCGCAAACACCCGCCCTGAATTTCCATAGGCAAGGGGTCAATTTGCTTAGGATTCACTCCCATCCCCATCATCAACTGGCAATTTGGATTGGCAACGTGCCAAAATTAATTTAAACAAAGTAATGGCAATGTTGCAAGCTCTGAAAGTTGTTGCGCCCCTTTCATGTCTGACCGTGCGCTCCAAGTTGTGCAGTTCTTTTTTGCAACGGCCATTTGAACGCCTGTTTCACCACCACAACATGAAACTCGCATTTTCCAAGGCGATGCCATCGAGAATGTCCTCACCCCAACTTCCATTGCAACCAAATTGATGGGAGGAAAGCGTGCCAAAAACCAAGGCACAACCAAAAAAAACACCAAACCACAAATGCGAATAAATTTGGAGCCCAAAACGGTCACCGGCTCATTGAATTCAAACACCCAAAGAAAAGTTTCCAAAGTGGAATTCAAACGGCTTGTCACGCCAAAAAAAAGGTGTGGAACATTTTTTCCAAGGCCGAATGTGCCTGGCTGTGCCCTTTTTGTGGTACATTTTAGCTGCCTCTTGTATACGTTAACATGCACCCACCCCCCACCATTTTTACCACAATTTCTTTCCATGGTCAAGCGGGGCTATGGTACATGACAATGACATTTCATTTTCTAGCCAATGGACGCTTTGCAAGTTTGATCGTTTAGGTTCGCACTAAGGACCTGGAAGGCTCTTGGTTTTGGATGGTTCTGGTGGGTCCACTAGGTTCTCCGTTTGGATTGTTTTCTTTTTTGCACGCATGTTTGTTTTGGCTCTGGGGGTTGCTTGCCACCAAGTCCACGCCTTCATTTCCTCTAGCAGGGATCCCAACCCCTATCGAAAAGGTATATCCATACCCACTGCCTTTCGTCTGGCAAGCCCCCCCTCAAATAGGTCCAAGTCACCCAGCCCGAGCTGGACACATGTCGGTAAGCGCATTCGCTCCCACCAGGTGGTCCCCAGTTCCTTCTTGGAACGAACACAACATCATCGCAAAATGCACCGGGCCTTAAGGGTGACTTGACCACTCCGGTCCACCACCCAAAACACTTTGCTTTCTTAATTTGTAGGTCCAATTGCCACCAAACACCCCCAAATGAGAAACCAAACAACGGTATGGCATATATTTTTTGGATGGGGGATCGGAATCGGAGTCCTTCTTGCGTTACAAATGCTGGCGCGCGACAAACGTGCGTCTTAAGTTTTTGCAATGGGCGATGGCTGGTTGACGAGCAAGCCATGCACATGCGGGATTCGATTTAGAGGATGGTGGAAAACTATTATTGGGTTTACATGTTGCCGACGACATTGTATTATTTGCGAGGTCTGCTGCTTCGGATTTGTTACCATTGTTGGTTTCGTTTATTTTTTCATTTCGCAGTGTGGGGTTTGCATTGAGTGCCAGCAAAAGAATTGTTTTAACAACTGAACCTCAACCTCCGCGAGTTTTGACCATTGGAAACGGCACCGTTCTTAATGTTTTGGATAGCGTTACTGGTCACAAGTGGTCGGGTTGCATCTTGTCGGCGCAAGCATCCAAAAACCAAAGCCAAGATGTTCGATTCCGTGTTCAACAAGGTTTTTCGCGACAAACACGTGTCCATCACTGCCACCTGGCAACATAAGGATCAGCCATGGCACCAAATTTTACATGCTTGGAATGAACGAACACAACAATTTGCAACTTTGGCAACTTTCTGCGGGTGGGCGACTTTGACACTCCGACCATATTGGACACTGGGTAGCTATGTCGCAGGTTTGGACCCAAGGCGCTGGGCACAACGGATTCTGAATTGGCAACCTCGTGGTTGCAAGAAATCTGGACGACCATATCTTACTTGGGAAAAAAAATGAAAAATTTTGTCGCTTCAATAGTCTTGGTGATTGGAAACAACTGGCGCTTGATTCAGCTTGGGGGCGCAGCTTGGTAAATGATTTTGTGGAGTACTGCTTGCGAAGATGCTGATTCTATGTGTCATAGTGCTACTTGGTTCACCTAGCCTGCGCCCTAAATGGGCTGCCTGGGCCGCCCTGAGGCACGACCCAATCGGGTTGGAATATGCCATGCGAAGCTGGAAACAACTGTTGAAATCATGTGGTCTCCATGTTGGTGTTTCTGGCAACCTCAAACATATGCGATGACGAGTTGATTATATGACATTTGCCAAGCCATGGACGGAACTAATGGATCTCGGCATCACTGGTTGTAGAATTCAACCGCGAAGGTCTGCACTTGAGCACTCCCAACACAAACTGTGCACAGTTGTTTATTGGGAATACGTTTTGTTACATTGATGGTTGCGGTGCTTTGTTGGCCCTTGTGCGGGTGAAGAAAAACACTAAGTATGTTGGCCGTGCCAATTGCGGACATATTCACGAATACTTCCACAGTGGTTGGAATGATTTTTCAGAAATGTCCATGTTTTTGGACAAGCAAACACATTTGGGAATGCCGTTGCATTTGAACTTGTTTGATGCTATCATGTGTCTTACAATTTTGTTTTGTTTGGCTACCGGGCCTGTTGATAAATATGAACACCACCACAATTTGGACAAATTACAGCGGAAAATGTTTTGATTGACTGTTGGTTGGGTAAAATTTGAAAGTGAAGATTGGTTTGACACAGTGCCCGGGATGAACGACGGAACGGTTTTGGCAGAGAAAATTAAAGAATGCAAACCATATTGTAACAACAATACCAATGACAAAAACGGTGCAAATGGCTGCCCAACGCCTTGAAAAACATTGACTTGAAAAAAAAGGCATCAGCAATTCAAAGTTATCAATTTTGGGCGAGGCTGAATACGGTATACGTTGGACGCCTTTTCGTGTTGGCAGGCAAATTTTGTGCAAAAATATTTCACAACGTCAGAATATTCCATTTGCCTCGAAACTTTACACCAACACAGTACCTATGATTTAACAAAACATCGAACAACCTGTTAAACATGATAGTCCAAATCCAAAACACCACCATTCAGACCATCCTGCACTCCAAATACCCCGATTTGGACACAAATTTTCATGGGTCATGTCAAAAGATTTGACTATTGACAGTTTTTTCAAAACTAAGCAACCTTTGACGGCCCAACCTGCAAATTTGACCACGTACAACAGGATGAAGGTTGCGCCGCACTGTAAATCTACAAAATAGTGGAACATCGGTCAAGAAAAACTATTCGGATCAAACACCCTCAAGTTTGCACCAAACGCCACCAATTTTGAACCAGTTTTCAGGGAAGTCTCGGCTTCTGATTGTCAGGACCAACCACGCAAAACCAAACGCAAAACAAGAATTCCCGGAAGGAAAAACAAAATGGAAAAAACGGAAACATGGGACAAAAAAAGGGAAACACCAAGCAAACAAAATGCCAAGACAATGTGTGCACCGGGGAAAGGTGAGCAATACACCACGGGACAAGTGTGTTGTTTCAATGCCAGGTCGCATCCAATTGCAACCATGCGATCCGCAAATCCAGCAATCGCCCTAACAAAAAACTCATCAAACAACACTTCCGACCAACAGCGTGCCTTTTTGGCAATGCATGGTGAGAACGGTATTTTTTTTCAAACGGATCGTGTCAAACCCTCTGGTTTCCGCCAATTGGAATTGTCAACTATGTCGCAATTGTCGTTGCACAAATTGGCACAAAAGTATTGATTTTCGCAAACAAAACCATCCCAGCCGGCATCATCCCCATCATCACCATCATCATCATCATCATCATCATCATCATCATCTTCATCCTCATCATCATCATCCTCATCATCATGATCAGGACAATGATTATCATCACCATCATCATGGTCAGCGTCATCTTCATCGTCATTCCATCATACGATGACCACCCTCATCATGGTCATCATTGACATGATGATCATTATCATCATCATCATCATCATCACCATCATCATCGTCATCATCATCATCATCATCATAATTGTCATCATCAACATTTTGGTCGTCTTCCATGTCATCATCATCATCATCATCATCATCATCATCATCGCCATCATCATCATCATCATCATTATCATCGCAAATCCATGATCATCTTCATCATGATCACCATCATCATCTTCATCCTCATCCGCATCATTATCATCATCATCATCACCATCATCATCTTCATCCTCATCCGCATCATTGTCATCATCATCATCACCATCATCATCTTCATCCTCATCCGCATCATTGTCATCATCGTCATCAACATGGGCATCATCGTCATTATCAATGTGAACATCATCGGCATCACCGCCTCAAACTCATCAGCGCTATCATTAACCTCATTATCATCACCATCATCACCATCATCATTTGTTTTCTCATCATGATCCTCCTCCTCAACATCATCATCATCACCACCATCATCAAAATCATCATCATTGTCATCCAATTTTTGATGTCATCATCACCATCATCATTGGCATCACCGTAATCATCAACATCATCAACATCATGAACGTCATCATCCTCGCCGATGCCGTCATCATCGACAATGTCATCACCATGATCATCATTGCATCATCATGCTCTTTCTCATCATCATCGCCGTTGTCGTCACCATGGTCATCATTGCACCCGTCGCCATTGTCATCGTCATCGGCCCCGCCACCACCAAGATGATGATGACGACGACATTGCCACGGCATCTCATCGGCATCATGATGTCGTTCTCATGACTAGCATCATCCCAACGTCATCACATCCAATTGCCACCACTACCATCATCATCATCACCATCATCCTCATCATCATCGTCATCACCATCATGATGATCATCATCAAGCTCACCATCGAAGTCTTCATCGTCATCATCATCACCATCGTAATCACGATCATCACCATCCTCATCATAATCATCATCACGGTCATCATCATCACCGCCATCTTCATCATCATCTTCATCATCACCAGGCTCACCGTCATCAACATACTCGTACTTATTATCATCATCACCATCATCATCATCAGCATCATCATCATTATCATCATCACCATCATCATCATCAGCATCATCATCATTATCATCATCATCATCATCATCTTCATCGTCATCATCATGACCACCATCATCATCATCATCATCATCCTCATGGTCATCACCGTGGGCAAACACATCATCACCATCATGGTTTACATCATCTTCGTCATCTTGCACATGATTCTCAGTCTCCTCCAATCCTTGTCATTATCGTCATCATCACTGTCATCATCATCATCGTCATCATCATCTCCATCACCATCACCATCATCATCAACATCACCATCAGCACCACCATCATCATCATGAGCATCGTCCTCATCATCATCAACAGCATCATCTACATCATTTTCTTCAACATCATCATCATCAACATCATCATCATCATCATCATCAACATCATCATCATCATCATCATCTTCTTCAGCTTTATCTTTATCTCCATCTCCATCTTCATTGTCATTATCATATTCATATCCATCTCCATCTCCATCTCCATCCCCATCTCCACCCCCATCTCCATCCCCATCTCCATCTGCAGCTCCAACTTCATCTCCATCTTCATCATCAGCATCATCATTAACTGCCTGTTCTTTTTCTTTCTCACCATGATCCTCCTCATCTTGTGATCCAATTTTCAGTGTCTTTATCACCATCACCACCGGCTTCATCATCATCATCAACATCATCATCTTCATCATCATCATCATCATCACCGTCATCATCATTGACATCTTCACCATCATCATCGTGATCATCACCATGCTCACATCAAAATCATCATCATCGTCATCATGACCATCATCATCACCCTTCTCAACATGGTCATCATCATCATCATCATCATCACCGCGTGATTTCATTTTCAGCACCATGCAACTGATCCTCATCCTCCTCCAGTCACCATCACCATCCCCATCAACATCATAATCATCACCACCATCATCATCACCATCGCCAGAACCGTCGCCATCCCCACCATCATGCTCATCACCATCATCATCATTACCATTATCATCGCAATCATCATCATCCTGAACATCATAATGACCATCATCATCATCCTCCTCCTCCTCCTCATCATGTCATCATCATCATCATCATCATCAGCACCACATGCTGTCATTTTCATCATCACGCAAATGATCCTCATCCTCCTCCAGTCACCGTCATCATCGTCATCATCATCAGCAAAATCACCACCACCATCATCATTACCATCACCAGCACCATCACCATCCGAAGCATCATGATCATCATCATCATTACCATCATCATCATCATCATCGTCACCATGATCATCAAATACATCACTATCATTATCTTCATCGTTATCATCATCATCATCCTCATCACGCGGATCATCATCATCATCATCATCATCCTCATCACGCGGGTCATCGTCATCATCATCATCATCACCATCATCATCATCATCCTCATCATCATCATCCTCATCATCATCATCCTCATCATCATCCTCATCATCATGATCAGGACAATGATTATCATCACCATCATCATGGTCATCGTCATCGTCATCGTCCTTCCATCATACGATGATCCCCCTCATCATGGTCATCATTGTCATGATGACCGTTATCATCATTATCATCATCGTCATCATCATCATCACCATCATCATCATCGGCATCATCATTATCTGCCTCTGCTTTTTGAATCTCATGATGATCCTCCTCATCAACATCATCATCTTGTGATCCAATTTTCAGTGTCAGTATCACCATCATCACGGGCATCATCTTCACCATCAACATCATCAGCATCACCATCATCAACATCGTCATCAACATCATCATCATCATCATCATCATCATCATCATCACTGTCATCATCATTGACATCTTCACCTTCATCATTGTCATCATCACCATGCTCACCATCAAAATCATCATCATCCTCATCATGGTCATCATCATCATCATCACCATCATCATCATCATGATCATCACATACATCACGGTCATCACCATCATAACCGCCATCATCGTTATCTGCCTCTTCTTTTTGAATCTCATCATGATCCTCCTCATCAACACAATCATCTTGTGATGCCATTTTCCATGTCATTATCACCATCATCACCGGCATCATCATCCTCAACATCATCATCATCATCATCATCATCAGCACCGTCATCAGCATTGACATCTTCATCATCACCATCATCATCAGCATCATCATCATCATCATCCTCATCATCTTCATCATCATCATCATGACCATCATCATCATCCTCTTCATCATCAACATCGTCATCATCAGCGTCATCATCATTGACATCTTCATCAACACCATCATCATCAGCATCATCATCATCAGGATAATGCTGCTCATCAAAACATCATGATCATCATCATCATCATGACCATCATCATCATGATCCTCATCATCATCATGATCATCATCGTCATCATCATCACCATCACCACTTCAAGTCATTTTCATCATGGCGCAAGTGAGCCTCATCCTCCTCCAGTCACCATCACCATCCCCATCATCATCATCATGATCATCACCACCATCATCATCATCATCACCATCACCATCGCCATCCCCATCATGCAATGAACCTCCTTCACTTCCAGGTAGTGCGGGAGATGGCCTCCTGCATGTTCAATTTCACCCCCACATCAAATCAAAAAACAATCATCACCATCATCATCATCACCATCATGATCGTCATCATCATCATGACCTTCTGCATCATCACCATTATCATCATCATCATCATCATCTTCATCATCATCCTGCTCCTCATCGTCATGGTCATCATCATCACCACATGGTTTATCTTCACCATCACGCAAATGTTCCTCATCCTCCTCCACTTACCATCATCATCATCATCATAATCATCACCACAATCATCATCACCATCACCACCACCATCACCGTTCTCATCATCATCAACATCATCATCGTCATCATCATCATCATCATCATCATCATTTTGATCATCAAAAAACATCATCATCAAAAAACATCATCATCATCATCATCATCATCATCATCATCATCATCATCATTGCTATCATCATTGCTATCATCCTCATCATCATCATCATCATCATCTCCATCATCATGGGGATCATCGTCATCATCACAGTCTTCATCACCATGATCATCAAATACATCATCATCATCATCATCATCATCATCATCATCAGGATCATCATCATCATCATCTGGATCATCATCATCTGGATCATCATCATCTGGATCATCATCATCTGGATCATCATCATCATCATCATCATCATCAGGATCATCATCATCATCATCATCGTCATCAGCATAATCATCATCATCATCATCATCATCATCATGTTGTCGCCCAAATCATTATTCATGACATGGGTATTATTTTCGTTGCCATTGGATTCACTGGTGTTCTCATTCGAAGAATGTGAGGGATTCTGATGAGGAGTGGCCATCCCATCAAGAACTGTCAAATGAATTGCCGCAGGCGGTTGAAGAAGCCAGACATCATCTCCAAATTCGGCTCATTTCCATGCTTTGGCCTTGCCGCATGCTTTTTTCGTGTTTCTTTTGGTATTAGTTGTTCAACGGTCATCTTACTTTTTGAATTGGTGACTTCTTCAGGTTGACTTGGTTTTGTAATTGTCCCTTGTGACTAAAAACTCCTCAAAAATATTGTGTAAGCGCAAGCTGACAAAATTAGACCATCAAAAGCAATTCCCTCATGCAGTTTGAACTCTACCGTCTTTTTTTCTTAAATGCCGCTTTGGCGCAGGCTGCTTTTGATTGTCTCGGAAAGAGGCATTGTTGCTTCTTTCAAAGACCTTGTTCACCTTCTTTGCAGAAGCGCCTGCGAAGCCCACTGAATGCGGAGGGTCCACCGCAAGCACTCGGCCCCGGCGCGACGTAACAAGTCCTAGGAGCATCTGGCTGACCATGTATCTGGCGGCAGAATACAACAACAACAGCACCAACAACAAGAGCAAGCAGCGCAGGACGGCGACAGTTGCGCCTGCCCACTGAGGCACTCGCGCCGCATGGCGCGGCATGGTGCCAACAAAGGCTACTAACACATACATCCACTGCCACTCACTGCCAAAGGCACATCACAATGCCCCAAACGCAAAGCCACTAAGCCATACGTCAATATTGCCAAGTGGTGACTTGGAAATCACAATGTAATAAACGAAATGCCGCCATAAGTGCGTCAAATGCCACCAAAGGGTAAGTTAGAATTCACAATGTGATAAACCAAAACGCCACCATAAATATGCCAAATGCCACTAAAGGGTAAATTGGAATTCACAATGTAATAAACCAAATGCCACCGTAATTATGCTTCAAATTTGAAAAAAATTATCCATTTTCTGTAATTCTTTAATTTGCTGAAAGTTTCGTGGCATTCTGTCCAAGCCTATAGGGCACATGTCATCCAGCTTGGTGGCATCGACCGAATCTTTGGTGGCATTCTGTCCGAGCCTATAGGGCAAATGCAATCAAGCTTGGTGGCATCGGTTGCAGATTTGGTGGCATTCTTTCCGAGCCTATATGGAAAATGTCAGAAAGCATTGATTGTTTGGTGGCATTCTGTCCGAGCCTATGGGGAGAATGACAGCAATTATCCGTCCACTTGGGTCACAGGCAATTCCGCAACAAAAGGAGAACCGAATTCTAGAACTTGAAAAGCGTCAGTTTTCCAAGGACGTACAACAGTGCACCGGCAGCACATACTCTCTTGAAGTGCATGTCGAAAAGTCAGCCTCTATCCAACAGTGTCTGCTCATCCAGTCCGAAAGGAACACTGAACGGCAAGCGTAGACTGTATCCTTAATTCCGCTATCTAGAGGAAGCTTTCCACCTGCGGGCAACAAAGTTGCAATTGCGACTTTTTTCTTCTCTCTGAGGTTTGCAGCAGTGATAGACGCTGCTGAAATTTAAGTATCAAAAACAAAGTTCGAAGTTCCGGTAGATGAACTATCTTTAATTCAACAAGAATATGGTTGAACATGTTTGATAACATATCCGCCAGGATTGCTTTTGGTATGGCAGCTACTACCGCGTGGGGTCTGCTTTGAACACGATTAATAATCTAGGCGATGCCTATTTTCAACATACCCTCAAGATGGTCAACCGGATTGGCGCTGATATGGTATTGCCCCCTGAAAATGAATAATAAAGTGATGGCATGGTTTGCGCCATGGGCCCCCACCAGGCCGATACCCCCCCAACACACGGTTGAACGCGGCGGTTGTAAGAATATAAACCCATGAAATACCTGTAGTGAATTAGCGAATAGATCCTGATTGTTCGTGGCCCCAAGCCATGCTTTTCCATGAAACACACCTTTGAGAATGGTTAACCGGAATATTTCAGCCCGGGTTCCCCCCGAAAACAAAGTTGAGCATCACATTTTTGTGGGATGACGGAATGGAAATAACAATACACCCCCCCACCCCCCCCGAAATCAAAGTTGATGATGGTTGTTTTCGGAGTCACAGGTGAGCTGTTTTCGGGGTGACACGTGAGCTGTGTAACAACAAACAACTTTGATGAAGAGGGGTGCGGGGAGCGGGTCACAGGAAAAACTTTGCCACGGAGGCGCGGGCTTCATATTGCTGCTGCTCGGCTATCCCATTGCCCTCGGCCCCGGCTGCTGCCGGCTTTGCAGGCAGCGCGCCCACAAGCTTGCAAGGGTGATTGGATGGTGGGAGTTCATGATGGTGCTGCCGGCCAACAAGCACGCAGTCGGGAATTCGTTTTTTCTGGCCTGCATAGGTCGTGCCCCAGTCGGGTTTCATTTTTGCGAAAAACTTTATTATGGTTTCTCCTAGCTTTGACATTTTGCACACTCGCGCGGGGACAACACATATTCTGGAATGACAGGCGCAAACCTTCGCTAAGTTTCAAGCCTCCCCATTCAAGACACGCGCGAACGGCAACGAACACAGCTGCGGGGCAAAGGTGAACTTGCTAAGGCCGCCCACAGCTCAACAATGCAAACAAATCAAAATTCTAAATGGCAACTGCATGTCCTTCGGGAAGGCCACCTGCGTTACCAAATCACACAGTTTGGGGGTTGACACGCGAAAATCATAAGAAGGTTGAAGCATCGCGTGCCCCGCAAAACCCACCAGCAGCTGCCAGCTGGGAAAAAGAACAAACCTTTCAAATTGCACGCGCGCGCGGTGGAAAATGCGACTCTAGTTTTGGAATCGCAAAACCTTAGAAATTGAAGTTCCATGTCAGGGGGCCTCCTCCGCATTGGACAGCGCAACTGAGCAATTTTTCAATAAACGAAAACAATCACTCTTCCAATTTTTCTTGTTTTGGAAAATTGCTGAGTTGCCCTGACGTTTTTCTAATTCTACATGGGAATTTGCGGTGGGCCTACAAGGAATTCCAAAGTAAAGCGGGGCCTTTCCTTTTTTTTCCAGGAAGTGCCTATTGCACACACGATGCAGGTCACTACTAGTCCGGAAAGCTGCAAAGACTGCACATGATTTCACATGAGCTTCAATTAAAGCATGATGACCGAATGGGCGCAAACCAAAAAACCAAACCAAACCAACCAGCACCAACCAAAACCAAGCAAACCAGCAAACCAAAACCACCCCCAAAGGAAACAAAACAGCCCCATCATAAAGGTCATCAAGCTAGTTGACTTACTATATGCACAGGGTGAAACAGATGACACTCCGCACTCACTCATCTAAAAGGCGGTCAACTAGGCATCGTTCGTCCGTCTCTCAGCATCATCACGAAGAGAGATTCAGTTGCTCAAGCCAAGTGACTGCCCACGATTCAAGCCAGCTGTAGATGCCCAAGCGTTGCAGCTTCGTACAAAGAAAGCGGCACCAATTCCAAGCCAGCAGAATAAATGCGAAGATGTAAAAAGAGCCGTACCCAAACCGCAGAAAATTTTTTGGCTCGCCTGCATCGCCTCGGTAGCACTAAGCAAAGGTCGATAAGAAGCAAAGAAAACAGGTGAAACAAGTGTGAAACAAAGTGAAACATACGAAGCTTCGAAGCTGTAGAAGCAAAAGAAGCAAAGGCAGCTAGCTGCGAAAATTTGTACATGCAATGAATTCCCCGCCTCACACCTCGTTGCGTCACAACTATGAAAGCCCATCAGAGGAGCGTAGGTCAGTTATGGGCTTGTGGAGGCCTGCATGGCCTCCTTTCGAACCAGCAGTCCACTGTGTGCTTGTCGACAAACCAGCGGGAAATTTGTCGCACCGGATGCAATACAGTTCTGTGCATGTGTAGTCTGCCAGGTACAAAGTTACATATGCATGTGTTGCGCCCAAACCGCAGAAAAACGGTAGCAAGAGGAGGCCCCAGCCCCCAAAGTAAAGCGGAGCCTTTCCTTCCCCTTGCATTGTTGGCCCTGGAACAATATGGAGGGTCAAATTCTGGAACCTGAAAAACAAGAGTTTTCCAAGGACATACGGCAGTCCACCGGCAGTTGGAATCCCTAAGAGTTTCTATGCGCGAAAAACTGGATGTTCATTCTAACTTTTCTCATTCTTGTCATGTCAGCTCATGAATCGGAGCGGCTAAAATTTAGGTTTCTTGCGCGCAGAAAGCGGGCAAGACTTCAAGATAGCGCTGTTTGAAAACCGTGACACGGGTTCCCATTTTTGAACTCTTTTTTTCCCGATTTGGGAACGTCATTCATGGTTCACAAAAGGAAAGGGATGAAAATTGGCACCAGAATTGGTTCCCAAAACGGGCCCCAATCCTTGCTCTGACAATTATTTTTTGGCCAATCTGTCCTTCGCCCAAAATCGTTTCTGAAACCATTTATTGGACGCAATAAAACCCATTTTTGGAGTACAATAGAAATCCTGGTTTGAAACATGATAATTTTGTCGGGAGCGGAATAGATTTTTGGGCTTCCTCGCGATTGAAGCACAAAGCCGCTGTCCACTGTAGATTGGAGATGTGGATTCGTCCAAGACTGTGTTGATCGAGCACGTGGACTTCTATTATGCTGATAACTCGGGGAGATGCCGTCAAGAGCGAGCCGCACCTGTGTTCACACAATGGCCAGACGGTCAGTTTCACCGAAGTTACTACCCAACTGGTGAGGCCAGAGTCCGAAAACTCGTGGGCTCAGCGCCTTGTCAAGATATCTCAACTCTTGTTGGAATCACGCTGCAGCTTGTGGGTGACTCTTGTCCTGTGTGACTTAAGTGAGCTCATCGTTTGTCGGGACTTGGCCCTGAAGATATTGACCAAAACTGGCTAGCTTGCAAGAAGGGAGGCCCAGTCCGTCTTAGCATCACTTGTGTCCGGCTGCAAATTAGATGGCGCAGCACTTTGGTAGCATGCCTACCAGATGGCACTGCGGGTTGCACAATTGGCTGGCGCAGCACCTTGTTAGGTACTGCCCACCAGGCGCACTTGTCAGGAGAAGTAGTGGGAACAACAGATCACCTGGTGAACTGCAGGAACACACTAAGGAAGGGCAAGCGGAAGGAAAGCGAACCCTCAATGATGACTTGTCCACTAGAGGACTGGAAAAGCCAGAAAGGTCGAAGGTGAAGAGCTCTTCGTCTCTCCTCGAAGGTACATAGATCAAGAGCTCTTACCCACGTCCTTTCAAAAGCCTTGCCAAGTACCGCCCACTACTTGCCAATTCTGCCGACAAAAACGTTACAGGCGATTTCCATGCGCGGCCGAACCCGTAGCGCTAAGGCAAACGGCGACAGTAAAACAGCTGTAGGAGAGATGTTGAGGAAGGGAAGGAGAGGGAGGGACAAAGGGGGGAAGACAGAGAATAGGAGAGGGAAAAGGAGAGACATCGATGAAGGCAGTTGATGTCAGAATCGTCCATGCCGCTTTCTTGCCTCTGTTCGACGGACGTTCTGTTGCGTGACATTGTTGTCAGCCTTGTACATAATTTGATCAGCTGGAAACTGGATTTGAGGGAAATGCTCATTCTTGAGCTCGAAGAACTTATTAACAAACTGTCGGCGCACTTTCCTGGGCTGTGCAGGCAATACGTTCCTCGGGATGGTTCCGACCCCCCCATCATATGGGCAGTTCTGGTCTCCTTGAGAAATTGTCTCTTCTCCCTTACTCGGGGTACCCGTGTGACCCTCAAGGGCTGCCCGATCCTGCACGTCGTGCTTTCGATGTCTACCTCTGGATCAATGAATATACTCCTGATCTGGAAAAAATTCGAACAGATACGCCCATTGGCGTCCTGCTAGCCATTAGTCTATTAACATCCATGCCTGGCTCTCCTTTCGACATCGACACGGCCACCAACACGATGGAAGCTGCTGGCCTCGCTGGAAACCATCACTGGTCCCTAATTTTACCAACAAGCTCCAGAGTCCCTCAACAAGTGTATGAACCGGTCATCGCGGTGCAATACCCGATGCTATGTCGTGAATCAGCCCAAGGATACTGCATTGGCACAGGCACCCGACGGCAAGACTATGAGCAACCAACGGGCTTCAGGTATATCCA
>VSDK01005953.1:310597-320996 GCA_009767595.1 Symbiodinium kawagutii
GAGCCATCACAGTACAACTCTGCTTTGATACGATGATGAACTTACACTTGGATACGCAGAGGATCGTGAGGCGGGGAATTCATTGCATGTACATATTTTTCGCAGACCACTGCCTTCGCTTCGTTTGCTTCCAATCTTCACTGCTTCGAAGCTTCGTCGGTTTCACTTGTTTCATTTGGTTTCACTTGTTTCACCTGCTTCTTATCGACCTTAGCTTAGTGCTACCGAGGCGATGTATGCGAGCAAAAAAAAAGTGGGTCCGCGGGAATAAAAACCCAACCGTCTCGAGCACGAAGGTACCAGCCCAAATGTATGGGATCTTGTCCAGCCCTGAGGCACTGTCAAGGTGATACCATACTAGGTCAGTTTTTTCCCGCATCGGTCCCACCAATTTTCGTCTAGAGCTCCACCATGGCCGAAATGAGTGCCAATAGTCTACCTGCTAGATTCAAGCTGACCTTGCAAAGCACCACCGCCGCACAAAGTGTCTATCACGGTCAAGAGTAGGATAAGAAGACGGGATGGTAACCAAATGCAGCATGATTACAATGAGGATTCAGACACCTAGACAAGGCGTTGAACCTACCAGGTTTCACACCCTGGCCTCACCAGCAGGTAGTAACTTTGGTGAAACCGACCGTCTGGCCTTGGTGTGATGCCGGAGTGGTTCGCCCCTTGACGGTGTCTCCCCATGCCTGGATAATGCAAGCCTACAATCCTGGCCCTTAGTTCGGCCATCTGAACCCGCTAAAAATTGGTGGGTTCACTTCTTGGTCATCATGCTGATGGCATTAACACTTCATTGGTTTACCATAGCAAGGCTGCAGTGACGACACACGAACACACCAACTTTTGCTGAGTTGCCGAGCTATCACTAACCTCTCGAAGATTGAAGTTTGTGCATCACTGCCTGAAATTTCCTTGATGGACTCTGCGATCGATATGATGAAGTAAACACACAACGGCAGAGAAGTGAGGCGGGGAATTCATTGCATGTACATAATTTTCGCAGACTGCTGCGTTCGCTTCGTTTGCTTCCGCTGCTTCGAAGCTTCGTCTGTTTCACTTGTTTCACTTGGTTTCACTTGTTTCACCTGCTTCTTATCGACCTTAGCTTAGTGCCACCGAGGCGATGTATGCGAGCAAAAAAAGCAGTTCTGGTCTCCTTGATCCCAAAGCTCTTTTGCGACAGTGAATATTTTGAAGTCTGACGCAAAAATGGGTCCAAAGAGGGCCTAGGAGGTGGTGGGGTCAATCTTAGGGCAGGAGAGGTGTTGCCGAATACTGCTCAGGAGTCGGTCATCCAAAGAACTAAATGTGGCGTTGGCGGTTGTGTTGGATTTCTGGATCTGCCACTAGGTGGAAGGGAATGGGAGTTGGGCAATGTTCTGGCCGGATCTTCCCATCTGGCGCATCTTCAGCCATGACTTGAGTGGAGACCCTGGCCTGCATAGAGAAGCGAACAGAATCGTCGAGGGGAAAAGCTTGGCTGCCACATGGACATGAAGATAGCCTTCCACGAATAGAGTGTCAAACCTACCCAGTAGGTCAAGTCGGACGAGACCAGCTGGGATCGTGCCCGTTGCGAGCTCCAAAGTATTGCCTATGGAGGTGGTGTCGCTACTCGTTTTGACGAATTGCTGCTGGAGGTTGAGCGAGAGGTCTTTGGCAGCCACAGTCTTGGCGATGAGTTGAACAAAGCCTATCGGGAAGTGAACATGCAGCTTGTTCCACGGCAGAGTGGCAACGCGGAGTTTTCGACTGAAGCTCCTGGGGTGACAATGGACAGGAAACAATCAGTGTCCTTGTCTGCAACGAATGTAGTCACTTGCAATCTCTGTGTGAGATCCTGAAAACCACGGAGGGTTTCACTGAGGAGGCATTGTTGCCAGTACTCAACGGATCGGAAAAGGAGACATTGTAGATTGTGCGCCTGCATCAGCCTGTGGTTTCTCGGGGACTTGGGAAAAGAGACTGGACAAGAATGTCGCTGCGCTTTTGATGGTCAGATCGACTCCTTGTTGAAGCAGAGTCGGGAGAGAAGCTCGGATCTCATCGAAGCTGATTCTCTGCCCTAGTGCCTGTAGAGCCGTCCGAAAAATGTGCATTCTCTAACAGTTTCCAAAGAACTGACAGTCACAACGAATACAGGCGAGTGGCCAACTGTCGCCTAAGCTGGGAAGATGACCTAGGTCCACAAGCACTTCAGAGGGGCGGCTGTGGGCTGGTTGGCCCATAGCATCGTCTTCATTAGCCTCCACCTCTGGTGCGGGGGGAGGCGAGCGGTGTTGGTGGAAGCGAGCAATGCTTGCGACTTCAGCTTTTCGCGCTCGATCCACAGCCTTCTGATCATCACATTCAATGACTGGTTCATCGTCGTCCTGAGGAGGAGAGGGTAAATAAGGTGCACGCTGTGACTTTTCCTTGTCGGACGATTGGACATTAACGACAGGCATTTTGTTGGACGAGCGGCTGGGCGAACGGGCCGGGGGAGTGCGAGATTGTGGTCTCCACATACGCTCTGCAGAGGCAGGTTCTTGCCGGGTGGTTTGGCGATGGCGACATTTATTTGGTGCGGCGGGATTTGGGGTTCAATGTTGCGCCACGGGACCTGTGGCCACGAAGAGATAGCATATGCAGCAACTGAGGCCCGGTGTAGGGGCTCCGCCCGCCAGCTGTCGAAAAAATGTTTTTTGCCAAGTGACCATGCAACGTGTGACTGGCCTTCGTTGCTTGACATTTGTTTGTTCCAGAATTGGTGATACAGTGTCCAACCTGTGGCGGTAGGAATAACTATCCACTCTGGGGTTCTGGAGTTGTCTCGCCCATATGCCCATAGTAGGTGTCCTTTCTCATGCTGCCGTGGGTAATATCGACTCTGATCAGGCCACACATGGGTATGCCTATTAGCCATCTCATAGAAATCAGCTAACATCAGGTGATATCGCTCAGTTGTGTACTTGAGGGGGGCAACTTCAGGTGCTCCAGTTTTAGGTTGAGTGAAGCAGAAGCACAAGCCAAACGCTAAGGGAAGGTGGTCACCACCGATTTGATCTCCTTGCATTAAGTAGTTGGTATCCTGTGGTGCAAAGGCAGTGGGGTCGACTTCTCCATATGCGTCAAGGAGCTGGTGGCGATTTGATCTAATGAAGCTGACACCGTGAACAAGAGTGCTGAGCACTTGCATGACTCCAGGTAGACCTCTCATGTCGAGTGGGGCAATCATTGTTGTGATAGCTTGGGCACGTGTGAGGCCA
Source organism: Symbiodinium kawagutii (assembly GCA_009767595.1). Lineage (NCBI taxonomy): Eukaryota > Dinophyceae > Suessiales > Symbiodiniaceae > Symbiodinium > Symbiodinium kawagutii. The sequence goes on from VSDK01005953.1 coordinate 313,855, forward strand.
ACACATGCTCTGGTATAGGCTTCAATGTGATCGATGTTTATATAACTACTCTAGCTTTTCCTGCCTGGTATGGTGTTCTTTTTTTCAATGTGACCACTGCCACTTGTCCAGCGCTCTCGCAGAAAAAAAACTGTCTGGTGCAGTTTTCACATGGTCTCAATGCAGAGCTTGGTTGATGTTTTTTTTGATTGAGTTCCTTGAACGATTTGTCCACAGTGTTGCAAGGTTTTGTATGACTTTTTTCGTGAGTGTGCTGGACTTTTCTGTGGTCGTCTAGGCTGACCGGCAGTTTGACTCTTGCTGTTTTTGACACATTGCATTGGGGAGTCTAGTTCAGGGTTTTTCCATCCAGACATGGCGACCTGCTCAATGCTCGTAAGGTCCTGCTTGAAAAAAGAAATTTCTTCTATCGAAAAACTCAATGGGTCGGGAATTTCTGTCTGCATTTCTTTCTCAAGCTCTTATCCTTCCCTTTGTCTTCTTTTCCGATTGTCAGTGCAATGATTTACATATTTTGAAACCATCATCATCATCATCATCATCATCATCATCATCATCATCATCGTCAACATCACCATTCTTCGTAAAAACTTATTTGTACCACCATCACCATCTTTACTTTTTATCACCACAATCATCATCATCATCACCATCATCATCATCATGATGATCATCACCATCATCATCATCATCGTCATCATCATGATCATCATGATCATCATCATCATCATCGTCATCATCATCATCATCATCATTGTTGCCATCGTTATCATCATCGTTGTCATCATCGTTGTCATCATCATCAACATCATCATCATCATCATCATCATCGCCAGCATCATCATGATCATCATCATCATCATCGCCATCATCATTGTAACGGTCATCATCATCATCATCATCATTATCATCATCATCATCATCATCATCATTATCATCATCATCATCATCATCATCATTTGGCCCACCATCTTCACCATCACCACCATCATCACTAGCATCACCATCATCACCACCATTAGCATCATCGCTGTCATCAACGTCCTGGATGCATCAGCCTCGGCGCCATCATCACTATCATCACCTTCATCCATATCATTATGGTCATCGCCGCCATTACCATCTTCACCGCCGCCGTCGCCACCATCGTCAGCGTCATCATCACCATCATCCTCATCCTCATCATTGTCATTGTTGTATTGGCGCCACCATCACGATTGCCACCACCATCACCATCACCATTGCCATCATCAGCATCATCAGCATCATTAGCACCATCGCCATCATCATCTTCACCATCATCACCATCGTCACATCATCATCATCACCATCATCACCATCATCACATCACCACCATCGTCGTTATTAGCATTCTTGGCATCATAACCATCATCACCATCGCCGCCATCGCTGTCAGTGCCATGGTCATGATGGTGACGACCATCCTGATCAGCACTTTCATTAACCTCATTATCATCACCATTATCACCTCCATGACCATCATCACCATCACCGGCACCATCGTCATCGCAATCATGATTTGTTTGGTCGTTTGCTGGTTGCTGGTTTTTGTGTTGTGGAGTTGCGGCGTTGGTTGGTTGTTTTCTTTTTTGTTGTTGCTGCCATGTGGTGACCTGGGAACTACACGTGCGCAAAAACTATGTTTGTGGGCAAGTATGTCTCGAAATTTCAGATCTGCGAATTTCCGGCGCAGACAGAAATGTCATTGTCGGGAATGAAAACATTAAAGCAACAAAAGAATCAAACAATTGGTTTTCATGTTCAGAAATATTGACGCAGATCTGTGCGTTGGTGCGCGTCAGAAAAATCAAATTTTTAAGTTTTGCATTTAAAAAAATGATTTTTTTTGGTCAGAGAAATCATTTGTTAATGGTTTTTGATTTTGAATCGAAACACCTATTTGATGCAAAAAATATGTATGTATGTATGTAATGTAATGTAATGTAATGTAATGCAATGCAATGCAATGCAATGCAATGCAATGTAATGTAATGTAATGTAATGTAATGTAATGTAATGTAATGTAATGTAATGTAATGGAATGCAATGGAATGGAATGTAATGTAATGTAATGTAATGGAATGGAATGCAATGCAATGCAATGTAATGTAATGTAATGTAATGTAATACAATGTAATGTAAAGTAATGTAATGTAATGTAATGGAATGCAATGGAATGTAATGTAATGTAATGTAATGTAATGGAATGGAATGGAATGCAATGCAATGTAATGTAATATAATGTAATGTAATGTAGTGTAATGTAATGTATGTCTGTCTGTCTGTCTGTATGTATGTATGTATGTATGTATGTATGTATAGATGAAAAGATGGATAGATAGAAAGATGGATAGATTGAAAAAACAGAAAACTAGATAGATAAAGCTAAAGACAGATACATAGTCAGACAGACAGACAGATAGATAAATAGATAGATGGATCGATGGATGGATGGACGGATAATGGATAGAAGGATAGATGGACGGATAGACAGACAAACCATGATTGGAGTTAAAGTATTTGGGTAGGGTGCGTAGATAGGTAAATGGATATGTAGATATACAAAGGAATACAAATGAATATTTTGATAGATAAATAGATAGGTAGATAGATAGGTAAGTAGATAGATACAAATGTAGATACGGCAATAAATAGATAGACAGACAGACAGATAGATAGATAGACAGACAGAACATAGGTTAGGGTGGACAGATGAACCCATAGATAGGTAGATTGGCCGATGGTTAAAAAGGCACGTGGCGGATAGGCCTTTGGGTAAACAAATATATAGTTGGATAGATACCAAAATAAGTGGAAAGAGTCAAAACAAAAATCAACAGATGGCAAATAGAGAGACAGAAAAACAAAACGGACAGATGGCTATTTTGACAACATTCATCGATTGATCGACTGATTGATTGATTGATTGATTGCTTGCTTGCTTGCCTGCTTGCTTGCTTGCTTGCTTGATTGATTGATGGATTGCTTGATTGCTTGATTGATGGATTGATTGATTGATTGATTGTTTGATTGATTGGTTGACTGATTGCTTGATTGATTGATTGATTGCTTGATTGATTGCTTGCTTGATTAATTGATTGATGGATGGGTGGATTGATTGATTGCTTGCTTGCTTGATTGATTGATTAGTTGGTTGTTTTCAGGATTGTTTGACGGGTTGAAGTATGAATGATGGACCTGTTAGGTAGTCAAGCAAAGCGGAAATTGGAAAATTGCAAGGCTCAAATGATGTCGGGGTCGGAGACAAAAGTCCGTAGCCACGGCGTTCCAGTGTGCGAATTGGTGGGTGACCTTACTTCAAAATTGCAAAGTGAAATGATTGACAGCACGACCGTCTTACTGCCTCCAATACGTTGTGGACCGCTCTTTTCCAAACGAATGTGTGCAGTGGACGTGTGTAGTGCCCCCGTGAAGTTTTTCCAGTTTCTTTGTCGGTCAGCCAGTTCAACCCACTGTGCCTCATGGGGAAGTTGCATTGACAAAGGTTTTGCAGCAGCCTAAGTGGTGTCCTACTTCTGCGGTTCATATGAGAAATACCTGTGAGAATTCACGTTTTGACGTGTCTTGGCCAACGCAATTTTCGCAACCGCAATGTTAGCAACAACAGCAATTGACAATTTTCTTGATTTGTTCATGTACAATTCATTTTAAATCTGACATTATGACTCCTTTCATACCCACTCAAGTCATCAAGTGCACTTGACCGTGGATGCATGTCTTGCGGCGCTTGAAACACTAGGCCTGAATTGCCGACAAACATGTGGTCAGGAAACGTTTGCACTGAACCTGCAGCTTCCCATGCCGATGAGTTCAAATGAATTCGGCGAAAAAGGCATTGGACATAAGAACTGCCATCGCTGCCGTTGAAAAGACTGGATTTGGAAAAATGAAAGACAGTAGTAACGCTTATATTTTTTTGCTGTTGGTTTCAGGAGATTAAACAACCAATTTTCAAAACTATTTGATTTTCCCCACCCAATTTATGTATTTTTTTTTGCTCACCTATGTTGGCAGTGCAGATGTTCAAATGGACGTTGGATTGCCTACATTTTTTCCTTGAAAAATCGCAAGGTGAAAACATGTAAATACCAACCCCAGTTTCACAGAGTGAAAAAATCCAAGCGGTCAAATCGGGACCTGTGCGAACCAAGCGGGAACCAACTCGATGCGGTAAACATGACATAAATAGGTTGGTCAAGCAGGATGGTCACGGGGGCGTTGCCATTGATCTAGGAGGGGGTTCGAAACTGTCAACTTCATCCGTTCAAATCCATCCCTCCTCCCGGGGGCTCCCGTACCGTCAGCAGCATTCCTGTGGACATGTGCTTGCACATTCGTTGCATCAACCGCATCCTCCCATACACCCGTGGCAACTGTGCATGTCCTGCCCCCTATGCTTGTCAACCCCCGATAAATTGTGGCCACCCCAAAAACTGCAACGGTCTGCGCATCCTCTTCACGTCAATTGTGTTGCCACGTTTGCGTCATGAAATTGGAGATGACAAAGGGTTGATGATGACAAAACTGGTGACGAAGGTTGGACGATGAAAATGAGGATGAGCATGATGGCAAAGATGATGTTCATGATGTTTTGAGTTTTTAATTGGGTTCTGCTTTCGAATCATCATACCCAGCAGGTCCCACAACAGTCTGTTTTCTTTTTCGCCCGTTTGGGTCAAGGACGTAAATTTCATAAAGATCAGCGGTTGAATCCAATGAAAAAATCTGACAATGCACATGTTTCGGCAGAACTCCCAACAAACAGAAAAATGTCATTGGCAAACCGTAAATTCAGCCGACGTGGGGCGCCATATCCGATCCAATGTTTGTTCACCACTTCCTCACGACAAAATGTAAAACGAATCAGGAGAGTTTAGGACTCAACACGACACATTGCCGCACGCGAACGGGTTAATCCAGAAACCTGGGCTCGACCCCATCATTCACCCCAACTGAGTGAAATGAAATCAAGTCAACTTAGAGTCTTGCATGCCCGGAGTCGGCCACTGTTGGGCGCAGGAGAATAGGTAGCACAGGACAAATACAGCAACAATTGAGAGAATTCATGCTCAAAATTGGTGAATGAAACCCAACCTCACAGAGCCGTCATTGCAAAACATCCAAGAAGGTTGTCAAACACCCCAGCGTTCCAGTCATGTAAATGGTGGTGCCACGCGGGCAGTTCCAATTTGGATGGCCAAATATGTTGCGGAGAGCGTTCTACACGTCCTCCACAGGGTGTTCAGCGGAGAGCTCTCACAACCCAACCGAGTGCTTCGACACATCCGACGTCAACGCTTCTCACAACAGAACCCGGTTCATGCTGGCGACTTCTGTTACACTTGCGGTTGCTGTTTCGTTGAGCGCCGCATTTGTAGCAAACATGCCTTCCCGCAAATGATGTTGAGAGTTGAACGCGCATTGCTTTTGGGTTGGGGCGCTTGCAAGTGTCTGTGCACGGTCCGGTTCAAATATGTAGGCAAAAATTTTGTAGAAAACTTCAAGTCAGTTTGGCGAGTTGCTGTGGCATGTATTGGCAGTGGAAATTGTTTCATTCCGAAACACATCAGGAAATGCCATCCAGGTTTTGCTGCGGATGTCCGTGTTTTCGAACAGTACCAAAAATTTGATGTGTTCGCCCATGGATTGCATACACATGGACAGCCAGAACCGATGTTTTGAAACGCCTGTCACTTCATGGTTGCAGTAGATGCGCCAGAGAGATGGTTTTGAGTTTTGCATGCGGTTGATTGCCCGCATCCTGGGCACGCACCCAATCCAAAAAGTACTCGAAAACGGCGACAAGCAGCTGGGAAAAAAAACAATAAAGGAAAGTGACCCTGTGCAACCGTAGGCGGGACCGCTTGCATTTAGGACTGTTTGGATTGAAGCCAAACCTCGGGATTCAAACGTAGCAAATAAATTTGGAACGTATTCGTTTACTTGCGACAAAATGGAAACCGAGAGTGACGAACCCATCACTCATAAACGCCGCATTGATACGTGTGGTCGCATGATGGAAGTTGTGCTCTGGCAAAAGAACTGCGTGTAGGAACAAACGGAGGTTGAACGTTTGATACGTTCATGATTTGTTGCTGCGTGCGAGTTGCCGGACGGATCTGATCATCATCGTGGGTAGTTTTCAGTTTGAATCTTGGCAAATCGATTTGCACAACAAAAATAAATCGACAAATTTCACGATGCAGTCGTTCACACGTCCCACGTTCATTAAGATGGTTAACGATATTTTCGATCTTTTCATGGCAAACAAGCTTGCCAACGCCTCGAAGGCTGCCGGGTGATGATCAAGAGCAGCCATATGACGTAAAATTTGGTCACGGCATGTGCATGCCTGGGGTTCAGTCAAGCAACAATCTTTGCCAAAAACATCCTTGTTTAAAGTTTTGGGAAAATAAGGTGTGATAACGGCGTTTTCGTAAGTGTTCCCTAAAGAGGGTAAGTCGGACCTGACAACGGATTGCTGCCACCCACCTCGCCACCACTTTCCCGAGAAATATCGGGAGGTTTGTTATTTTGTCTGTTGTCAAAGCTGTGATGGATCCATTCGTGCACATGTCCACGCTTGACTTTTCATTGGCGCCAGCTGACACAATACACCCCAACCATTTGTGTCCGACATCGTTGCCCTCCGCGATTGCTTCCTGATGTGTTGGGATGAAATGTTGTGGTGGCAAAATTTCGTTTGTTAAAACCACCATGTTACGGGCCTTGGAAGACAAACCAACACGACAAAATTCTAGCACGAAATTTTTTCACATGAAAATCGTTTCACATCTGGTACGCGCAAACAGGTAACCATCATTTGCAAATCGACGGTTTGATCATTGCGAACGTCCGTGCAATTCCACGTGCAGACGTTGCCACCCCTCGCCTCCAGCTCTGCGTGGCACATTCCGGAATTGCCGTGCTAAATTTTGGACTCTACACGTGCAGTTGTCTCACGCCGGCCCTGGTTGCAAGCACTCGGCTATCACCGGCATTATCCTGTGCCAGTGGCATTGCATTGGACCTCCCTGTTTGTAGAAACCAACCCATGGCAAATGTTCCAGGAACGCTTGTGGTCAAGATGTGCTCTTCCG
>VSDK01005953.1:321032-323532 GCA_009767595.1 Symbiodinium kawagutii
TTCCGAGCCGTCCGTGTGAGGGTATGATTTCGGGGGTTTCGTTGAAGCGGCATGACTTCTCAGGCCGCGCTTCCGGCGGTATGTTTGTTTACACCAGCAAACATTCGAAGGCCCCCTAATAAATATAATAAATTGCGGACGATTCCGCGTTTTTTTGCCAACTGCAATTTCAAAACGTCAATGTCTATACATAGTTTATCAAAATGCTGAAAACAATTCGTCTCATCGCAAATTGAACTCCACAAAGTCATGGGCCAAGCAATTCCAGAGTTGTTTGTCTTGCGCAACATCGACCCAACCAGGTAAATTGTTGTACAAACAAACAGTTTGAAATATGGAGTCCTAAGTTTGTATGGGTCGTCCAAGCACCGCCGTTCCCTCCGGCTTCCAAGCTACCAGCCTTTGCGCCCACCTTGCTGAAGGTAACTTCGCGATACATGCAGCAAATTTCCAACATTGATGCAAACAAAACGTCGCCCAAGTAGTAATGGAACATTGCTTGACCAAAACGTCGCCCACAGGAGGATTTACAAACAATATCACTTGAATGCCGTAAGCTGGTACGGCGCATTGTTGCTCCCCCGGACCATGTTGATTGGTTTGCATAATGGCACATCATCCTTCATGAATGGAACCGGCTCCCAGGCACATGCGTGGAGACAACAGGCATCAAAAATTGGGCACATCAGTGGTGCGAATTTATTGGCGGTTCGAGGCCTATGTTGCTAAAGTGCTGGTGGATGGCTGGGCGAAACGCGTGCTGAACTGGAATCTGATAACAACCGAAGGATGGGCACACCCCGACAGCAATGGGATGGCAGATTGCAAAGGTATTGTCGTCAGCCGTTTTGCCAATCTGGTTTCGTGGCGCGGGGTTGCATTGGACAAGGATTTTTGGGCCAGGCATTGAGGAATGTTTGTTGAATTTTGCCTTCGACGACCCGACTTGAACGTAATTATTTTGCCTCTGCCCTGAATGGGCCCGCCCAATAACTTGGCATACAGGTTTCGTTTCGTTTCATTTCACTTCATTCCCCCGGACCCTATTTTGAAACATTTTTTTACGCTTGAGAATCTGGACACCAGTTGGGGTTTCTCAGTGGAAACGCAATGGCATGGCAACTGGATGTGGAGATTCTATGGCGACGGGGACTAGTAGACCACGGCTGTGGATGCAGATCCGCGGGCCAGTCTTTCTTTTGGTTTTCTTTGCCCTAGCGTCCGCCTGTGACATGGCGCCGTACCAGGGTTGTTTTAAGGGCGCGCAAGGGCAAAACCAAAGTATGTTTCATATCTCGTGGTGCCCGACGCCTGGCCCAAGACAGGCCGGGCTTTGAGGCATACAGGCTTTGATTCGATTCTATTTGATGTGACTTTGGGAAAGGGAAAGGAACGTACAGGCCCGCGGGCCCTCAAATGAAGGGAAATTCGTGATGAAACCCTAAATTTAGGAAAACTAATGATGTAATGACCGCCCTGCAATGTTCGTTCCCTTTGATGGTTTTTTTGCAGGCTTTCCGCCCATTCGAGTCGACCACTACGGTCCTATAAGGACACAGGCAATCCAGGAATCTCAGTGACCGGCAAAAGTGAACAAAGGCTTGCTCTTCAGCAAACCAAACAAACCGGTCTTGTGCTACATCCAGCCACGGTTCCTAGTGAAAATATTTTACCGAAAATTTTGATAACGAATGTGATTGCAGGCCGTTCTTGCCGACGACTTGGTTCTGATTCAAAGTTCATGTGCCGGTGTTGCGGTGGATCCCATCTCAATAATAATGTGGGCCAGGAATTTGCCCGTGAACCAATGCGAGCGGCCAAACGAAAGTTTTGTCAAATACAAAGTATTGCTCCACAAGTTCAATTGATCATGTACACCAAACACTGAATAGAACAATTTGGATAAGAAAATAGTTCCGGGCAAATTTTTGCGGTGCAACACAGAAATCAGCGGAAAAAATGATGCAAACATTCAATCTCGGGGGCGGTTGGGCAAACTTGTTTAGAATAGTTGAGCCGCAGACTCTTAAATAAAAATTATGGTTCGAACAAATTTATAATAACCATTCTTTTTCCATCAAGAGGCAAGTTGCACTCCAAGCGATTTTTACCCTTTCCATTTTGAACCCGCAGTTCGGTTATAAATTTGTTGAGAATAGGTCTCGAATTATTTCCTCCACCCGTTTTAGCCCTACCAGCCTCCCGGTGAGCCTATCTTGGGGCCGCTACCTTCAGGCAAACGGGTTTCTTCTTTCCAACGTTCGGTTCCGAACAAGTAGCGCATGTACTCCACCATGGTTAGGTTATTCATTTTTTTGTATTGGACAAATGTTTCGTTCACTTTTTGGGTACCCATTTTCCCATTTCGCATTGATTTTTTTTCCCCGATTTTTGGTGCATTGTATCATGTTAGAACCTGTTTGTCCCCCTTCCAGTGATGCCTCCCAAAAGTTTCCGCTTGCTGGTTCCAGCGTCTTCCGACCATTGTTGGTCTGTCTTC